>WBNM01011290.1:10049-45658 GCA_013399055.1 Ramphastos sulfuratus | reverse complement strand
CACTGGCACAGGTTGCCCAGGGAGGTTGTGGCTGCTCCCTCCCTGGAGGGGTTGAATGCCAGGTTGGATGAGGCCTTGAGTGACCTGTGCTAGTGGGAGGTGTCCCTGCCTATGGCAGGGGGTTGGAACTAGATGATCTTTGAGGTCCCTTCCAACCTTACCATTCTATGATTATATATATGTATATATGCTCTTGCAAATAGAATTTCTCTTTGACCTTTCAACCAGTGCACAGTCTCCTCATTCTTACTCCTGGAAAGGGGCAAGAGTTCATTTCTGTCCTCTGTACTGGCTTGAGGCTAATTGCAACATTTTAATGAGAGAAATTAGATGATAGGCTGCAAAAAGAAAAACAATAGTGATGTCTATTTCACTCACAGGTTTGCTGGGACTTAGGAAAACCAGAACACAGAGATAGGTAAGACAGTCTCTCTCCTTGGCTTCTGCCATATTAACTGCTTCTGTCTGACCCTGCACATAACCCAACTAAGCATTTCCTTCTAACCCCCCTTGCTGATTCTTCCTGCTCACCTTGCAAGTCAGGCAGATTCTGGGATAAGGGAAGGGGGTAGAGAGAAGGTGGAAGGGTGGTTGGGATCCCCTCCTGGGGACTCTGACTGCTGGGAGGGGTGTTGTGTTTCTTTTTTACCTTTAACTTGTATATGACTGTATGTAGCTGTAAATATTTGTAATATATTGTAAATATCTGCTTGTATACTGTGCTAAGCTGTGAATATAAAGCTTCCTTCTTTAACTTCCAGCTGGTTGAGTCTAGTCTGGGTGAATTCATTGTGTGTGGGGGGGCAGGTGACTCCCAGAACCACCACACAGTCCCAGGTAGGCTTGTGGCCCAAACTGGGACAAAGCGTTAATAAAACTTCTTTTGAGATTCATGGTATTGGGTTGTGATTCTCTGTGATGCAGGCAGATGATGAGGCTGACCTGCAGGCTGTGGCTTCTAGTGAGTTCAAGCAGCTCTGGGCTAGGCAGCCAGGAGAGGTTCTTCCAGCTGTAACCTCTGCAGCAGCTCTTTTTGCTTCTCCAGGTGAAACAAGGCAAACTGCTTCCCATCTTGGCTGGTTTTGATACTGTCTAAAGGCAGTGAATGGCCAATGGTAGAATCATACAATCAGTCAGGGTTGGAAGGGACCACAAGGACCACCCAGTTCCAACCCCTCTGCCATGGGCAGGGACACCCTACTCTAGATCAAGCTGTCCAGAGCCTCATCCAGTCTGGCCTTGAACACCTCCAGGGATGGGGCTTCGACCACCCCCCTGGGCAACCCATGCCAGGGTCTCAGTACCCTCATGGTAAAAGAGAAAGATAAGGGAGAAAGCTGATAACTCAACCTAGGGAATAAAAAAAGTCCAAATCTGGCCAGAGGCACACACAGCCTACAGGTTTGTCACAAGGATCAGGCTGCACAGTCCTCATGTGCAACATACACTTACATGGACCCCAGGTCGCTGACCCCAGGGCATGCCAGGGCATGTTTCTGGGCTTGTGCCCACACCCAAGGAGCAGCAGTCGTGGCCACCAGCACTTTTGAGCAGGGTCACAGAATCACAGAGACATGCAGGTTGGCAAAGCCCCTCAGGATCACCAAGCCCAACCTAGAACCCTAACTCTACAAGATTCACCTGAAACCGTATCCCCCAGCATGACATCCAAACTGTGCTGAAACACATCCAGGCTGGGTGACTCCCCCATCTCCCTGGGCAGCTCATTCCAGTCCCTGACCACTCTCTCTGTGAAAAACTTTTTCCTAATGTCCAATCTAAATCTGTTGTGACAGGACAAGGGGTGATGGTTTGAACTAAAAAAAGGAAAGCTGGACTGGAGAGAAGGAAAAAAATCTTTTCCACTGAGGGTAGAGAGCCTCTGTTCCATGCTGGCTGGAGAAGTGGCAGATGCCTCATCCCTGGAACCATTCAGGTGAGGTTGTTTGGGGCTCTGAACAACCTGCTCTGGTTGCAGATGTCCCTGCTTTACTGAAGGGGGGTTGGATTAGGCGACCTTTAAAGGTCTCTTTTCAACCCAGACCATTCTGTGTTTCTCTAAGCATGGTCCATTCCCACCAGAAGCTGGCAGCTGCTCTCTGCCTGAGCTTGTCCAGCTTCCCTTGTCCATTGAGAGCTGGACTTGACGACCTTATCTTTTCTACCCTCAGTGATCCTATGATGCCAAAGCCTTTATCCACTCAAACCACACATTTTAACCTGGATGCCAGCTTTCCCCCAGGAGATTAGATAGATGATCTTCACACATTTTCCCACTATAGCAGGAAACAGAAGCAGCTTCTAAAGCAGATAAAAAGAAGATAAGCTCCTCCCTGAGTCCCTGCAGCTGAAGGTGAAGGCTTTAGGTGCTTTCCTAACCCAGCTGGAGAGCTGTATAGCTGCTCAGTGACACAGCACATGTCCATGCAGCAGCATTCAGGCCAGGGTTGAGAAACCACACACTCAGAGTGCATGTGGATTACTGGAAGGGGCTGGGGGTGGTTGCTCTTCTTATGACTACATCAGCCACAATAAGAGACCATCTTTCTACGAGAGTCCACAGAGTTTGCTTCCACTAGTACCTGATTTGCAGACCTCAGGAGCAGGCTAACTACAAGAGCTGTGACTTGAAGACCTCTCTGAAAAGTCCCAAAGCACTTCCGTGTCTGGCAGCCCACAGTAAGGCCTTGTAGTGTGGAGAATATCTGTACAAAGTACATAAACCCTGTGAAATGGAGTCAGCAGCAGATCAGGAGAAAACAACTTCAGTCTAAACAAGACCAAAGTACTTGCAGTGGTATGCTGGCTAATAACCCTTTCCAGCTAGCCATGCTCCATGTCTAGCTGGAAAGGGTTATTTGATCCCACATATGGAACTTCATCCTTTTAAGTCTTAAAATGATCCCATAGGACTATTTTTAGGCTAATTGCCATATTCTGTTTATCTGCTAGAATGACAGAGACAGAACAGGGACTATAATCTGCCAGGCTACACAAACAGGCCCAGCAGATCATTGAGTGCCCACCAGTGGCATCTACTCTCTGTGAGGAGGGAAGGCTGAGAGCCCTGGGAATGCTGAGCCTGGAGAAGAGAAGCCTGAGATGGGAATTTGCTCAATGCTCAACCAGAGACAAAGAGTAGGGGGAAAGAGTATGGGGCCAGACACTTTTCAGTGACAGGACAAGGGGCAATGGGCACAAACTGGAAGCCAGGGGGTTCCATCTGAACGAGAACTTCTTTGGTGTGAGGAACCCTGAAGCAGGCTGCCCAAAGAGGTTGCAGAAAACTCCACAGAGACCCCAAACCTGCATGGACGTTGTGATCCAGCAAGCTACTGTGGGTGCCTTGCTTTAGATTTTCAGAGGTCCCTTTTGATCCCCCACTATGCTGGGATTCTACAAAATAGGGCAGAGTTTTCCTGATGAAAAAGGAAAAACTGAAAATTCACTCTCAGAGTGCAGTATGAGATAACAGCCATTGCTATTTCCCAGCCAGCTACAGCAGGTCACAAATGAGATGTGCAGCTCTTTGGACAGAGTCCTGCTATGACCTTTATCTGTCAACATACCACGTTAACAGAACACATCTAAGTAGATCCATCTTCCCTTCCCCTGAAATCCAGAGTGTTCCAAGAAAAGACTGTGGCTTTGGCTCCTCAGTAGTTCTTGACATCTGCTTTGTCATGATGCAACACTCCCAAGTTTATGTTGCACTGAGAGATTTTACCAAGAAAACCAGAGGTCAACAATGAAATATTCTGAGCAGCCAGCCAACAACCACAGCATTCACGGCAACCAAAGGAGGGTTCTAAGATTAGAGAGCAGCTATTGAGCTGTGCTGGGTCATAAAGAGGTTTTAGGGGAACATAACCTTGCAGTACTATAGCTGCCTGTGATAACTGACCACAGACAGCTTGTTTTCAAGACTAGATGCTCCTCATTTCAGTGTCATTAACAAGTGGAGCTCAACAAGCCCACTGCAGAGCTCTTGTGGCCAAGAATGTCACTGAGCTGCTGGAAGGTATTCAGGAGAGCATGCCCAGCAGGTCAAAGGAGATTCTCCTTCCCCTCTGCTCTGCCCTAGGGAGGTCACAGCTGGAATACTGCACCCAGTTCTGGGCTTCCCAGCTCAAGAGGGACAGGGAACTATTGCAGAGTGTGCAGTGGAGGCTCCAAAGGTGCTGAGGGTCCCTGAGCATGTGAGGAGGAAAGGCTGAGAGGCCTATGGCTGTTGAGCCTGGAGAAGAGCAGCCTGAGAAGCATAAGAACAGCAAGGTCACAGGTGCCATTGGTCCAGTTTGGCTGCTCCCAGGACTCATCATCATCATGAATTCACCACCTAGCTTCAGCTAGGAGCCTTAAGTAAAACAGTGTGCAGATGTGGCACTGAAGGAGATGGTTTCATGGTGACTGGGTTGTTAAAGGTTAATTCTTTGACTCCATGATCTTAAAAGGTCTCTTCCAGCCTGAACTATTGCACAATCCTAGGTGTTTTCAACAGGAAAAGGGACAACAAAGCAAGAAAGCTTTACTAAAGGCTCCCCAAAACCAAGCACTGACACCTGTCCAGGACACAGAACTGAGTCACTTTACAGAAAGAACATTTATGTTTCAAAACTTGTGCTCCATACAAATACAATAAATCAACAGGTACACTTTGGGTTTGTTTGTTTTTAAACACACCAACCAAACTTTGGCTCAAAGAAATATTTAACATCTAAAAATCTTCTGAGGTACAAAAGGCACAAGACCAAGCACCCAAATGTACTGACTCACCCACAGCACTGTTTGCACCACTAGGACAGAGAAAGGAGGAAGATGGTGGGGAGGGAGGACATGGAAAGAACAGCAACCAAAACATGAGTGTGTGTACAATGCCATTTGCTTTCCTTCACAAGTGTTACATATTCTGTTGTCCTTTATGTCTATTGTGGGTAAAGTGCCAGGACTCTTGGAGGAAAAGATGGATCATTTCTTAGAAATGAACTGGCAGCAACAACAGTGGAAAAGCAGACAGAGATAGGCCTGCAGGAGGGTGGGGTTCAGTCAACTTCTGTTCTCCCACAAGGTCTTAAGAATTCATTTCCTCTTTCATGGAACCATTTGTTTGAAACTGTGGAACAAGGACATGAAATTAGTTACCACCATGTATGGAATGCATGCATCACCACAGCCCAGATGCTTAATTCAGTTTAAATCCCATCTCAGCCTGGAGGTGTTCAAAGCCAGGCTGGATGAGGCCTTAAGCAGTCTGATGTAAGTGAAGGGTGTCCCTGTCTTCAAGGTCCCATCCAACCCAATCTATGAATTCCTGTTTACACTTCTCTACCCATCCCATAGGAAAACAACACATAGGAGGATGAGAAAGGCTGGGGAAGAAAGAATCTTTCCAGCTGCAAAGTTGGAACAGAGCAGAATGTTCTGGGTCTGCTACCACTTAGTATCACAGAATGGTTTTGGTCAGAAAAGACTCCTAAGATCATCAAGCCCAACCATGGACCTAGCACCACCATGGCAAATAAGCCATGTCCCCCACTGCCACACCCATGCGTTTCTTTAACACCTCCGGGGCTGGGGACTCCACCACCTCCCTGGGCCTGACCACTCTTGCAGGAAAGAAACAGTTTAATGGCCATGATTGTCTTAGGTCAGTGGCTGAACTTGATGACCTTGGAGGTCTTTTCCAACCAAAACAGTTCCATAATTCGACAAAATCTTTGCAGCAACAGACTTGAATCTAGCCAAGGTTTATCTCAAGTCATCCTGATGCTGACACCACACAAACCCAGGGATACTTTGTGTTGTCACCAACACAGGCCAAAGCCACCAGAAAAAGCCTGCAGCTGAACAGTGCAGCTGCTTAACACTGATAATGCTGGTGGGAGCTGTCATTATTGCCACATGACTGCAGGAGAGAAAATGGCCAACACCCAGGTTATTAAATGCTGCTGTAAGGCTTCAAGGCATCACCAGTTTTGCCTGGTTTTGTTCCTAAATGAGTATTACTTACCCCATTTACACCCTACTAGTACTGGACAAGCTGCATGCCTTGTTCTATAGTCACCCTCTCCACTTCTGAAAAGGTTGTACCAAAACACTGCTGTTCCCTAGAAAGTGAAATCAGATCTGGATTAGTCAAAACCCAATCAATGTAATTAGCCAGGTAACAATAAGGGGTGGGGAGGAATGCTGATGAAGTCAGCTGCAGGCTCCTATGAAGCACTTCCAACATAGGCCACCACTGACAGCACATGAAATCCCCCTAGACACAGCTCTACTTCAGCCATGTTCAGAGTAAAGACTTCTACCTGGATGCAGGAAGGTTTTATTAGTAACAGTTCTACCCAGAAACTGTTCACAAAGGAAGCAGCCCTGGAGTCCACAAGATCAGCTCCAGCTGCCTCAATACACAGCAGCCTGGTAGTTCACTTTGTCACATCAGTGACTTCTAATGGACCCAAGACCGTGCTGAGGACAAGAGAGGAACAGAAGAGGGGAGAAGTCAAGCAACACAGAAAGAACATTACCTTCTTGGGCCAGATTGCTGCCCCAAAATCTGGAAAAACTGTAGCTCCTCCAGCTTCTACATCACTCATCTGAGAAAACAAAACCCACAGAGCCTGTTTATTTACAATGCATTTTGCAAACAGTCCCACAAGTCCCTCAAAAGCCCTGACATAGATTTCTATCTGCATCTGACGAGAAAAGGATGCACTTCAAGCAGCAAGAACTGCAGAACTAACAGGACCTGCTGTTGAAGCTTTTGTGGTCAGCTCAAGACTTCTCTTCAATAATTTGTTTAGACTATACACAGTCTGCAGCACAAACAATCAGCCCTAAGAAGCTGAGTACCTGCAGAGTCAAGGGAGAGGACTTCAGGGTAAATCAGTTTGAAGAATTCCATCCCAGCTTGTGATCCAATTAGGAAAATGACCTAGTGGCTGTTAAACCACACATTTACTCACAAATTGAAACCATGCCTTTGGGACTGATTTCCATCATGTAGTTTATGCATCTTGGTCAACCACTTCAAAACACTACCCCAACTACTAGCAAACCTCACTTGCTGCACTGTTTCTGTGCTCACCAGAGATGCATAAAGCATCCTAAGTGGTGTAACAGCTGTTGTGGGTGCTAAGCCTTCAGATATGTGACCCCAAAGAAAAGCATCTATGTTCATGCTTCTCCCTTCCACGCTGAGAGGAGTTTCATAAATTGGTTTGGGTTGAAAGGGAACTTGAAGCTCACCCAGTTCCAACCCCCCTGCCATGGGCAGGGACACCTCCCACTAAACCAGGATGCTCATGACCTGAAGCATGGCCTTGAACACCTCCAGGGAGGGGGCATCCACAACCTCCCTGAGCAACCTGTTGCAGTGTCTCACCACCCTCACTAGAAAGAATTTCTTCCTAATCTCCAGTCTAAATCTCCCCTCCTCAGGCCATTGCCCCTTGTCCTATCACAAGTCCTACTGAATTTACCAGTAAGGATGGATTCACTATAAATTCCAGACTTGATCCAAAACTGAATGTCCCTGGAAAACCTCCCATTAAAATTTGCCTTTCCACTGATTTCAGGAAGTTTTTCATCAGACTCTAACAACAAGAAATTAATCAGATCCAGCTCCCACCAAGCACAAACAGCAGCACTACACTGAATATGCTCTTCCCAAGCCCCCACATTCTCTGTTGCAACTTGGATTTCTGTTTAAAGCAGATGTCATTACCACTCTGGTGTCCTCCTGCTTGGTACCTACAATAAAAGGGCATGAGATGCCATAGGTGCACAGGTTTTTGCCCCTTCCAACTAGAAAGCAGCTGCATGCAACTTGGCAAGTTAATGCCTACGGCTGAGCCACACAACCATTCTGTTTAGTAAGGTGCTGGGACACGTCTGGTGTGTTCTACACATGACATACAGAATACACTGCCTGTGACCATGTACAGCTGGCAGAAAACCAGGTGCTTCACCACTTCATTTTACACAAATCAGCTGATTCTTACTTGAAAGCAGAAATCAGGGGGTCCTCCTCATTTCGTGATGCTCCTTATTTTCTTCCCCTCTTTGACAGGAGCCAGGTATTTCTCCCCAATTTTATTTTTCCCCCTCCTTTTCCAGGAACCAGGTATTTCTCCTCATTCTTATTTTTTATCTGCTACAGAGCTCAGGTGCTTCTCACCACTTTAAGAAACAAGTTATCGATCACTTTATTTTTTTGGAAGAGCTGTGCATCAAGGCCTCTCCAAAAGTCTCAGAGGCTAATGAAATACAGACTGAGCCAACTGCAAATTGAAGCCTCTCAGCAGCAGAGTATTTCACACCTGCCTATGTTATTTTGGTTTTTGCTTTGGAAATTGCTTCCTCCTCCTGCAACATGTGAAGTGTTTCTGGTTTTTGTTTTGAGCCATAAATGATTCATCACAGCACTCGAGATTTCAAGATGTATCACTCAAAAGTCAGGCACAGAAGATTAGCTGATCCTAGTTACTGATACCATAGGTTGACAGGTAAAAATGCTGCCAGCAAACCACTGTGAAAGCATCAGGCCACTGGCAGCAGCGGCAGCTTGGTTTGTGACTGCAGTGTACATGGTCTGCAGGCTGTGGAATGCATGCAGTTACTGGATCCTCTCCATTCTGCACCTGTAAACCAGCTGCAGCAAGTTTATTAGCTCTGCCTCCTCCATTTGCTGAAGCAGCAGCTGCGCCAGAGGAGCTCTGCTTGGACAAACAGCTTGAATGGAGGCTGAGAGACCACAACATCAAGTGCTGCCAAAGAGCAGTGGAAGAACGTGATGGTAAGGGGCTGAGAGACAAGTTCTCAGAGTACCATGTGGGGATCTCAAGCACTTGCCTTTGGGCAATCAGCCACACCCTCCTCTCCCACCAACAGGAATCCAGTGAAGTCAAAGACTCCAAAACAGTGTGGATAAAAGGGGAATCACAGAATCATTTTGGTTGGGAAAGACCTTGAAGATCACTTAGCCCAACTATTCTTGAATGGGAATCTGGGCCCTGTAGCCAAAATTTTCTGCTCTGAGGTTAAAACAAAACCACCAGAACTCTGTCAACTCAGATGGCACAGCACCTGATGCTGCCAGGAGAATGAACCCCCTACTTCCAGACACCAGGGAACCTCTCCAAAGAGCTCAAGTGCACAAGCTGGCACCGAGATGCTGCTCGACAGAAGTTACACTCAAGGCATAAAGGATCAGCATACTTACATAGTTTAAAAAAGTGGCCACACGATTTCCAGTCCCTAACCGCTTGAAAGCATCTGGCTCATCTTTCTATAAAATTAAATGAGAATAGCTGCAAACTTCAAAGCTCACAGACAAACAAACCAGAGGTACTTACATAGTTAAGAAACGTCGCTAGCCTATTTCCTTCCGTTTTGAGTGTGCTGTCAAAGGGTCGCTGTAACAGACAACAACTTTAACCCCAGGTTGCAAACAGGCTCACCCTAGACTCACACAAGTGTAGCCCTGCAGAGAGATCCTTAAAGCCCCATTTGAAAGAGCTGGAGTAGAAAAGGGATAATTAAAGCCATTACGAACTGCAGTCACGGTGCATAACTGCATGCACGCAGCATGCCAAGGCTGTAAGGAGAAGCAGCACTGAAGCAATCCTTAGGGCAGAGGAGATTTTTCAGGGCCTGTGGCACAGATGTTAGCCACGAAGTTAACAACAGGCCATGGGTGTAACTGGAGGTTGATCCAAAGTCAACAACTGAGGTGAATGCGAACAACTCAGAGCGGGCTTTAGAGGACATGCCAGATTCTTGTAAATGTAGTAAGGGGCTCAAAGAGAAGAGAAATTGCAATTTTTAGCCATCAGGCAGAACTACAGAATAGCAATCATAGAATCATGATGAAGTTCTTTCAGGTGGTTGGCTGCCTAGGCCTAAAGGACCACATCAAAAAGATCTAATTGTCTTTACTCTGTAGGAAACGCTTTGAGCTTCATTTGTTGAAGTACAAGATCATGGTGGTGCCAGTTTAGAAGCAGAAAGAATACCTAGGATACCACTGTCTCTCTCCTCCCTTCAAAAGAAAAGGCAATTTAAAAGTTTATTTACATTGCTCACAGTCAGGAAGTTCAGCCAAGAGACATTAAGGTGCAGCCTTCTACACAAACCAGTCTTCAACATTTAAAGAAGAAATCAGTATTAGGCAAGATAAACAGTGAAGAAAAATCACAGCCACCACCTCTTGAGCTGTTCAGTCTGCTTGAATATTAGTTCAGGAAATAAAAGGTCTTTCTTAAATGGATTTGCAAAACCAGCAAGGCTCTTCTATCTACCAATGCAATTCAAGAGAGGCAACACAGGAGCACTAAGATGTAGAGGACTCCCTGGTTTCTCCTGTTGCTGCCAAGCTCAGGTCCAGCCACACACTTCTGAGCTTCAGTAATAAGCCCTCTCTAAAATCTGTGCAAACAACAAAACCTCGAAGTTGTATCTGGTTGTCCTTGTTTGAGGAGGGCACAAAGAACTGCAAGGCTGGTCTGGAGATAGGGAGACATAGCAGTACCTCAGCATTCAATCCTGCAGTCTGTGATGCACAGAGAGCCTGCAGGACCAGGCCAGAACTAGGGCAGATTCCACAATTGCCTTGTCTCAGCTGGTAACTGCAGCCAAGGTTATGTTCCAAGTGGAGTTCTGCCCCAGATGCCTAATCCAAAAGTGAAGGCCACCCTGGCCAACTTAATGGCTGAGATCCTTGAGTTCACAAGGCTTTGAAGAGGGTTTAAGAGCATTCACTTGACTCAGGAAACAAAGCAGCCTTGACAGGAGAACTGTCTACACAGGCCAAAACTAATGAGTATAAGCTTCCAGAGTGCTCAAGTTCAGCACTTTTCCCTTTTCCTCCTTTTAAACAGGGCCAAATTGGGCAGCTTCAATTCTGCACTCATGACTGGGTTGTGCTGTGGCTGCAACAATCCTTTCTACCAGGTAAAACCATTGGGTCAGGAATGAAACCAGGTTCCACTGATATGCCATGGTTCTACTGGAACCCAAAGGCATCAGGTGGATTTTAGGTCTGAAATTACCAGTCACCATAGCTCCTTAGTATGATCAGCATGTTCATGTATTGGTTTAGGGAAAATCAGGAATCTGCTCCTCTCCCTAAAAGCATCAAACCAGAGCTTTTAACAGCCAGGTAGAGCCCTCTAGTGCTTGGTGTGGATCCAGCACCCACCAGCTGCAAGTTCTGCTCATGTAACACACCCCAAAGGCTCTTCAGACCCTCTAGATGCAGCCACACTAAGGGGTATTTGTCAGAAGGGCTGTATGACCTAAGACCTCCATAATGGTTACTTTTTGAGAGGGAGGTGGAAGGATGTGTCCTTCTCAGCCAACTCCTAAAAAGTCCTTCAAAATATCCACCCAAGGACTTGGACAGCAGTGCTGAACTCAGGAGCCTAACAGAACAATTCAGATTCACAACTCAGGGCTTGCAGACCTCAGTGTCTGAATGCAGTTCTAGAATGAGCACATTTGAGTGCTGCATGTCTGTCTTGTAGTGTCCCTGCTGTGCTGGAAATCAAGGTGACAGATAAGCAGGCAGAGCTGTTCCTTGTTCTCCTGAGCTTTCAGCATCAGAGAAGGCAGCGCAGAGGCTTTTCAAGTCATCACCCATCCATGCAGCAGGGCCATACATCAAAGGCTTCAACAGAAAATGGCTTCTATTTCTCTCAAAACAAACTGTTCCTCCCTCCTTAACCCACTCAGAAGTGACTGGAAATGTGATCTTACCCTAGAAAAATCAAAGTGTGGCTCATATTGTCCTCCCATTCCATAGTTGGCAACCTGCAGCATGGAAGAAGAAAGCATAAAGATCACTAACTGCAAAGTGAGTGCTGCAAGAGAGAGCATTTGTTCTCAAACTCAAAACATGCTTTGAGAAACAGCCCTTTTTGGGAGCCCTTTTGAGAGACTGCTATCTCTAGCACACTTAACTGCTTTTTAGGCTGCCAGAAATGAGGCACATGGACGAGGAATGACTGAAGTGCTCTTTTCCTTTCCTAGTTTAAGGCTTTTGCTGAGTGCTGCTCAGTACCAAATGTTTCTCAGTGGCAGCACTGTCACCACAACTGTTTAACATGAATGAACAGCAATAATTTTACCACATTCTTGCTCCATCCTCTGAAGGAGGCAGCTGAATGAATGTAGCTCTCCAGTTATCTGTGTCCTAACTAGGAGACAAAATTGAACTGTGTCACATCTGTTTTCTGTTACTTGCCCATCCAGGAGCACAGAAGGCTCAAAGTAGCTTTAAAACATCCCTTCACTTACTTTAGCTGAAGACCACATCATGATTGAGTTACTCTGAGCCTGCATTTATTGTGTCTCCCAGACTGTTACACAATTATGTGGACAGGCAGGAATCAACAGGACTTCAGCTGAGCACTAAAACAAAAATTCAAGGAGCATGGAGGAAGAGCAGCAGTGAACAGGCTAAGGTACAGCTATTCTGGCAGGGCTGTACCACTTCTGCTCTCCTTCCTTTCCCCAACAGGCAGCCCAAGATCAGAATCTCTTGAGAATATGGCAGGACCCTGAGAAATATTTGGGCCTTTGAAGGGTTCAGCTAGGGAAGAGGCTAAGCAGACTTGGAAGGCATGGGCAGGTTATTTCCCTTAAGCTGGCAAATCACAGATTGCTGCATAAATTTACTTCCCATTTCTTTGATATCCTCATCCCCTGGCACACAAAGGGAACACATCCACCTCCAAGTCTTTACAGCCAGCAGCAGCTGGGAACACCCCACACTCTTCAGACACCTTAATGACCTGCTCTGTGTGTGTGTAGCCAGCCAACACAACCCCTAAGAGACACTGCTAAGAGCCAGCCTGTGATTTTATCTGCACAAGCACCAGACCACCCTGGCCAGCAGCTAATTTCCCCAGGATGAGGTCTGACAAGTGTACCAACCTGTAACAGTTCAGCTGTTTTCACTGTTAGCCCTGTGATCTGCTGCATTCTTTGATTGACCTTGGCCACAACAGGATCATCATCTTCTTCCAGCCAGGAGCTAGGCCAAGGGAAGGATTGAAACATGTTATGTTGGGTATGCCAACCACCACAATCCATTTCCCAAGGCAGAGGAATTCTTGGGAATCAGTCAAATGGCCAAAGAGAACCATTCCACAGAATGGTAGGGGTTGGAAGGGACCTCTGGAAATTATCAAGTCCAACCCTCCTGCCAAGGCAGGTTCAACTACAGAAAAAAATATCACACAAGACATCCAGCTGGGTCCTGACAGCCTCCAGAGGAGACTACCACCTCTTTGTGCAGGCTGCTCCACCACCCTCAACATAAAGAAGTTCCTCCTCATGTTTAGATACAGCTTATGTTCAACTTTGTGCCCACTACCCCTTGCCCTGTCACTGGGCACCACTGAAAACAGCCTGGTCCCATCCTCCTGGCATCCACCCCTTAAGTATTTGTGAGCACTGATGAGATTCCCCACTCAGTCTTCTCTTCTCCATACTGAAAAGCCCCAAATCTCTCAGTCTTTCCTCACAAGAGAGATGTTCCAGTCCCCTCAGCATCTTTGTTGTACCCTCTCCAGGAAGTCCCTGTCCTCCTGGAACTGGGGAGCCCAGAACTGGACGCAGCATTCATTTGTCATGCAAGCTTTTGCTGCACGCCAGTTTAGAGCTGTAGGCAGCAGATGGCAGCTGTTCAGCACAAGCCCCTTGCTGCTGAACCCTCCTCCATGCTTACCTTTTGGATACCCTGTAGCTAGCCACCGTCAGGACACCGGTTTTGGGATCACGGACTGTGGCTCGTGCCAGCTGTGGCAAACAAAAAATCCCCAGGGGGAAGAAATACATCAACCACAGGTCAGCAAAAGATTCTCTCTCATCTCTACTAAGAGCAACACTGATTTGTACAACTTCAACACAGCACTGTATGAAGCTTATAGCTCCAGTCTAGAGTTTGTTTTGATGTCATGCTACAGAGCAGGAACACAAGTGCTATCCACCACCTGCATCTGACTGCACAAGCCATGACATTCATTACATCTCAGAATGGTTTGTGTTAGAAAGGACATGAAAGGTCATCTAGTTCCAACCCCCTGCCATGGACAGGGACACCTTCCACTAGACCAGGCTGCTCAAGGCTTCATCCAACCTGGCTTTGAACACTTCCAGGGAAGGGGCATCCACAACTTCTCTGGGGAACCTGTTCCAGCATCTCATTGCCCTCGTGGGGAAGAATTTCTTCCTGATGTCTAACCTGAAACAAACTATCTTCACAGCCTGTTCGGCTTAAGACGGCTGGAGCCAACAGTAGCAAAAGGAAACAACAACATAGGAAGCCATAGCTCTTGGCAGAGAGAGAGAATCATAGAATGTATTGGGTTGGAAAGGGCCCCTCCAAAGACCATCTTGTCCAAATCCCCTGCAGCGAGCAGGGACATCCTTTACTACATCAGGTTGCTCAGGGCCCCACCAAATCTGTCTTTGAATGTTTCCAAGGATGGGGCCTGCACCACCTCCTTGGGCAACCTGTTCCAACATTTCAATCAACATTCCTTGGATTCGTCCAGCCTGCTCCTTATGAGGACTGCAAAAACCCAACTTCATCAGATGAAAGTGAAAACGTCTACAGAATGAGTTACAAATGATGGAGCAAGCAAATCCACAATGGCAGGAAACCCAGGAGGGCAACTCAACATTACTGTGCTCATTTTGTAGCTGGAAGATGCCATGGATAGGGCTGGTGATAGGTTGGACTGGATGACCTTGGAGGTCTCTTCCAACCTGGTTGATTCTATGGTTTAGAGAGACTGAGATCTGTTATGAGGTTATGAAGGTAGCCCTGCAAAAGCACAGTTCACCTAAGTGCTTTAAACAGCAAGGAATGCACCCTTAGCCCACATCATCTGCAGGACAAAGCTGGACTTGGTAGAACTGCTCAGGTTTGCTGTGGTGTCCAAGGGACAGCCTGCTGCCAGCCTAACAGCAGGTCACTCAGGTTTTACACTTGCAGCTGAGAACAAGAACTGGGCCACTCCTTTCTTTGCCTGGTCTCAGAGCACATTTAAATTTAACTCCTGCAACCCACAGACACTCTAAATCATGTCTCCTTCCTTCCCCTTAATTACAGGTCACAGAAAGCCTTTTTCATTTGGCCTTTCTACAGAGCATGCAGTCATTATTTCCTTCAGCTTCCCTCAAACGAGTTTCCAGCCAGCTGTACAATCCATGTCAGCTGTCTTGTCCCTATACAAGAGTTCCTGGCACAGCTGTTGCTGTAATTCTGACTCACTGTTATTTTATTCCAGATTTCTCCTGCATAAATCATAAGACAAGAGGCCAGACTGACTGAATGTTGTTCTTCACTTGCACAGCGAAGCACAGCTTTGGGCATATAATTTAGGTTCCCAAACTTCTCCATCTGCTGCCATTTTCAAGCTTCTGTATGCCTGCTTCATTTCTCCACCAAGCAGTTGATCTAAATAAATCAGAGCTCAAATCAACCTGACTGCATTCATGTTATTGCATGATCTCCTCTTTCCCATAGGCAGTCTTCATTATTTACGAACACAGAACCCCAGCGTGATAGGAGTTGGGGGACACCTCTGGTGATCATCCAGTCCAGTCCCCTGCTAAAATTGGGTCCCCCCACAGCAGCTTACCCAGGATCACCACACCCAGGTGGGTTTGGAAGCTCTCCAGAGAAGGAGAGACACAACCTCTCTGGCAGCCTGTTTCAGGGCTTCATCACTCCCACAGTAAAGCAGGCTCTCCTCTTCAGATGGAACCTCCTGGCATTCCAGTTTGTGCCCATTGTCCTGTCTTTGGGCACCACTGATAAGAGTCTGTTCCCATCCTCTTGCCCCCTACCCTTTAGCCCTTGCTGAGCATTGATCAGATGCCCTCTCAGGCTGCTCTTCTCCAGGCTCTCAGCCTTTCCTCCTCACAGAGATACTCCAACTGCCTCAGCAGCTTCATAGCCTCTACTGGACTCTCTCCAGTAGTTCCCTTACACTTCTGCACTGGAGTCCAGAACTGGACCCAGTACTCCAGATGTGGCCTTGCTAGGGCAGAGTACAATCTATACCTCACTTGGCCTAACCAGCTGAGAGATGTGAGGCTCTCTCTCTGGGTAGAAAGAGCAGCTTTTTAAGAGGCATTTGCTGAGCTTTAAGGTATCATCGTAACAGTGCTCAGGGCCTCCCTCGGTCTTCCTCTTAGCTTGTGTGTTGCTGTGTTGGTTTTCCCTCCTGACATCCTGCACAGCTGAAATCCTCAAGCATTGACTACAAAGTTAATCATATTTTAGCTAGTTCAAGCATGCCTGTATTGCAGGCAACACCCAGAATTTTGGGTCTGTGTTTCTCTCATTTTCATGGCAGACCTGTCCCAATCCACACCACAGTACAGGATTCTCTTGACCTTTCCCAGTCAGCTCTTATGTATTGCCTGAAAAATTGGAACTGCTTTTTGGAGCTGGAGAAGAAGTGACTGCATTTTGCAAAACAAGCAGGAAAAGCAAGTTGAACACAGCTCCTCAATCAGGTACAGATGTTGTGTCTCTACAAAACAAAAAGGCATTGGCAAGTCAAAGCTTCAGATAATGGTAAGAAGTGCTTGGACCCAAAACCAGAAGTTTCTTGCAGATGCATTTTATAATGAAGGAAGTGCTCATCTTTGAGCCCTTCACTGCTTCAGAGCTCTGTCTGAAAGCTTCCACCATCACCACCTAAAATTTCCTGGCTGAAAAGAAGCTGTAGTTATTAAGGATCATTTCATTACAGGAACTTGCATTTTCCATGCTTTCAGCAGCCTTGCAGAATTTGAAGCTGATCCTGCAGCTGAGCTATAGACAGATGTGGTTAAAAAAGGCAATAAAATGGTTGCTTTAACTGCAAACTTTCATTTGAACCTTAACACCCTACACCATTTACCTACTCCTACAGGGCTTGGTTCCACTTCTACACTACAGCAATCACACAAAGGCTCCCTCTGAAGTGAGTAACAAGCAAATCTCAGTGAACAAACTCAAGACTTTCCATAAAACTTTGAGGGGAAAAGAGAAAAAACCAAGCAAGAAAAAAAAAAAATAGGTGCCTTGTTTAGAACATGCTTAATTTGACAGAATAAATAAAGTGATATTGCTCCAGTTGAATGTTTCCATTTGATCTCAGGCTTTTGAAGTTTTGTAGTATGATGTAATAGGAAAAAGTCTCCATTTATGGAGGTGAGAGTGCTCACAGAGACAGGAGTGTTCTGCCAGCACTCCCATAGCTGGCTGGTAGTCACAGAAATCCAACTCCACAAACATCCTACATGAATAATGTTCTTAGGAAGCATCAATTTCTCAGTCTGTTTTCAACTATATGTTTACATTTAGAAATACACACAGAGGAGTGATTCTTGACTGGTATTTTAGCACCACCTTTCACAGCAGTAGCTAGAGGAGTGCTAAAAGGTACCATTCATCTAGAAAAATAGAAGCTTTCCATTTCACATCCTTGTCAGACCTGACAACAGCTGTAGCACCTGCTGACTTCACATTGTCATTACCTTTTGGCCCCAAAGCAAGCAGTTAAAGAAAATTCCAGCTCCAGAAGAATCAGACAAGATAGTGACTAGCTCTGCATTAAGTAGCTGCTTTACTGTGTGCAGAGGTGCTACAATTCAAGCCATGGGCAAGAAGTAGTTGCATTGAAACTGAGAGTCCCATTCAAAGTTTTTTCAGCTGGATCTATACCTAGAACAGAAATGGAACTACTGGAGAGAGTCCAGCAGAGGTTACAAAGATGCTGAGGGGCCCAGAGCATCTCTGTGAGGAAGAAACATTGAGAGCCCTGGGGCTGTTGAGTCTGGAGAAGAGGGGCCCCAGAGGGGAGCTGAGCTCAGCCAAGAGGATGGAGCCAGACTCTGGCCAGTGGTCCCCAGAAACAAGACAAGAGGCAACAGGCACAAACTGCAATCCAGGAGGTTCCATCTGAACAGGGGGAGAAAATTCTTTGTTGTGAGGGTGCTGGAATCCTAAAGCAGGCTGCCCAGAGAGGTTGTGGAGTCTTCTTCTCTGGAGATCTTCCCAACCCAGCTGGACATTGTGATCCTGGGCAAGCTGCTGTGGGTGCCCTGCTGTAGCAGTGGGGTTGGACTGGCTGATCTCGAGGTCCCCACCCTGCTGGGATTGTGTGAAGCAGTCACAGCTGCCTAGCACAGCTATCTAGGTGGAAAAGTCAGCACTAAGTGCTGTGGGAAAAGGACTGCACTGCACATTGACCCTTACAAGTACTCTGTGCTTCCCAAGTGTCCCAGATTGGGAATTACTTAAGAGCACAAATGATTTCTCCACTCTGTGTTAACTGTATCACATTAATGCCAATGAGCTGTGTGTGGTTTCAGCAGAACACTACAGTTCCAGCTCCTGGATGCATCATGCTATAGAGAGAGCCTCTATGCATGTCTAGACTATGGTTTAAAAACAGCATCAGTGGATTGCAGGATACCTGAAGGGAAAAAAAAAGCAACACCAAATCTCTAGATACTATTCTAGCACAATAATAAACCAAAACTATCTAGCAGCAAACCACTTTGTCTCTTCCCACCTCTGTTGGGATTTCAGCTTTTTTAATGTTTTGAAGTTTGGCTCCATTTCAAAAGGTAGACTTGAAGTCTGTTGGACACTACTCCTATGATTGTAAACCAGGCAGTCATGCACCTTTACAGGTCTAAGTCCCTGGTCTCCTAAAAGGGTTTCAAAGCCATTTACTGAGAACTCTGCAAAGGAAGTGCAGCAATGTATGAATATCTTCAGGAGCCTGAGCTTTATGTCCTACATTGCCAGGTAATTTGGAAATAGAATAGAATGGTAAGGTTGGAAGGGACCTCAAAAGATCATCCGGTTCCAACCCCCTGCCATAGGCAGGGACACCTCCCACTAGCACAGGTCACTCAAGGCCTCATCCAACCTGGCATTCAACACCTCCAGGGAGGGAGCAGCCACAACCTCCCTGGGCAACCTGTGCCAGTGTCTCACCACCCTCACTGCAAACAACTTCCTCCTAACATCCAGTTTCAATCTTTGCTCTGCCAGTTCAAACCCATTGCCCCTTGTCCTGGCATTGCAAGACCTTGTCAATAGTCCCTCCCCAGCCTTCCTGGAGCCCCCTTCAGATACTGGAAGGCCACTCCAAGGTCTCCTAGAAGCCTTCTCTTCTCCAGGCTGCAGAGCCCCAACTCTCTCAGCCTGTCCTCACAGCAGAGCTGCTGCAGCCCTCTGAGCATCTTCATGGCCTCCTCTGGACCCACTCCAACAGTTCCATGTCCTTCCTGTGCTGGGGACTCCAGAACTGCACACAGGACTGCAGTACTCTAATGGTTCCTCTTAGGCTCACAGCTGCAGTGTACCATCTGTAGTACAAAACCACATCTTTCAAATCTGTTGCCTACTCTGCTAGTAAGTGTGGCAGCATGGAATGAGCAGATAGGAGTGAGATGGAAAAGGGGAAGCTTACCCTTGGCTTGGCTAGTTGCTTGATTTTCTCAATTTCTTCATCAGACATGACTTCATAGTAGCGGACAATGTGAGGGCTGTCCCACTCATCTTCCTCCTTGAAGGGAGCTATGAGCAGGTGAGGGTTTCTGTTTCCATCATGGTACCTGCAGAACAGCCTTTTCTGTCTCCGAGGTGTCTGGAAGCAAAACCAAACCAAACCCCACTGTTTGCTCAACCACTTTCCACAAACTGAGAAGAGGCCAAGCAAAACAAAACAGGCTCCACTCCAAACACACTGGAAAAGCCATCAGCTGACAGCATATCTAAAGAGGTAAGCACAAACTGATTCTGCAACTGCTGCAAGTAAACCAACATCTGCCACTGAGGATACCACTGAGCAACACCTGAAACACTAAGCTTCAGAAGAGCTAAGCCATAATGGGTTACAGATTGAGGACATCACTACACAAACAGCCAGCTGCAAAGAAAGTCTGGTTCACAGAATGAAGACTGTGGAGTAGATGGATTCCTCTCCCTGCACTGAGAATTAAAGTTCTGGTTGTTAAGAGATGGTCATGGTGGTCTTAGGTTGAACTCAATGATCTTGAAGACCTCCTCCAGCCAAACCAGTTCTATGATATGATGAGATACGGGAGGCTAGCTGGTCAAAACACAAGTCTAAGGTGCAAAGAGAGGAGGAATATACTTCTCAATGTGATTGAGAAGATGGCAAAGTATAACCAGCTCACAATGGAAAAAGCCTGGTGGCATACTGGTTGAGCCAGCATTTGAAATGGTTGAATAGACAAAAGAAGACCAATTTTCAACAACCTTTAAGAGGCCCAGCTGAGAGCTGGTTTTCTGCCTAAAGGTACAAGAGACCAAGTCACAGGATACAAATCTCAGCCTGGACAAAACTATTTTTAAATTTCTCTTGAAAAAACAGCCTCACAGAAGGCAAAACCTCCCACCTGTCAGCAAGTTCAATCACCCTGATGCAAGGGAGCACAGCCTGCACAGTCTTGCCTTTCTCTTACCATTTTCACCCCTTCACCTCTGCAAAGGGCCTCGTAGATATCACGCTCTGGCAGGTAGTCCAAAGGCCTCTCATAAGCACCACCTTGCACCACTGGTTCTGTAGTTGGCACAGTCTTGTTTGACTTCTCTTTCTCCTCCTCCTCTCTCTCCTTCTCCAGCAGCTTCTCGAAGTACCGCAGATTGCTGCCTGCTCTCTCGTGGGTACTGTCTTCATTGGGAGAAAAAGGACAGCAGCAGTGATTCACACAGCCTCAAGAACTGTTAGTATAAACAAGTCTTTGTCTGGAGTCAGCAGTAATTCTCCCCTTCTTAAAGCACTGCTAGTCAAGCAAAGCCATTGGCTCCTGTTTGTACTGAAAACCAGCACTGGGAAGTTTGTCTGTGCAGAGGGAAGGCAGGCAGGAGTCCGAGAGAATCTTAAGGGAAGCCTGATCACAACACCTGTATCCCAGAAAGAGGAAAAAAAGGAGATTTGTGTCCTCATGGCCCCTCTGCTCTCTCAACTTTTATAGAGCCATAGAACTATTGCAGTTGGAAAAGACCTTTCAAATGATCAACTTCAACCACTCCCCAAACTCTACCAAGTCTGGGGTTAAACCATGTCCCTAAGCACGACATCTCTGCAGCTTTTAAACATCTCCAGGGATGGAGATTCAACCACCTCCCTTGGGAGCCTGTTCCAGTGTTTGACATTGCCTTTTAGTGATGAAGTTTCTTCTAATATCCAACCTGAACCTCCCCTGCCCCTTTCTGCCCTAGATGAGCAGATTATAGAGCTCATCTACTTGTTGCACTCCTTTCTTCCACCATGCTGTGCCATCACACTTTGACCAAGGACTGTGGCAGAGTTCCAGCCACAGCCTTCAGTCTCAAAGACTTCCTCCAAAGATCTAACACCTAACAGCCCATCCCCAGCATCATCTGTAGCTGTCCAACACATTTATATAGAAAGTAACCTGAATCATGAGCATCACTGGACCTATCATTAGCTATTTATTAACAATGTTAGTATGAGGCACATGGAACTGCTGGACCAGATGCAGAGGAGGACCATGAAGATGATCAGAAGGCTGAAGCATCTCCCCTATGTGGACAGGCTCAGAGATTTGGGGCTGTTCAGCCTGCAAAAGAGAAGGCACCAGGGAAATCTTATAGCAGCCTTCCTTTCTTCAAAGAAAGCTGGGAAGGAACTTTTGACAAGGGCTTGTTGTGACAGGACGAGAGAGAATGGATTGAAATTTGAGAAGGGGAGATTGAGACTGGAGATTAGGAAGAAATTCTTTCCAGTGAGGGTGGGGAGACACTGGCATAGGTTGCCCAAGGAGGTTGTGAATGCCCTGGAGATGTTCCAAGGCCAAGGTTAGATGAGGCCTTGAGCAACCTGGGCTAGTGGGAGGTGTCCCTGCCTGTGGCAGGGGGGGTGGAACTGGATGATTTTGAAGGTCCTTTCCAGTCCAAACCATTCTATGACTCATTAAACAGCATCAGTAGATCTTTACCCAGCACATGTAAGAAGGCACAATTCCCAGTGTTTTTAGGCACTAGCACCTAGAACAGTCTCTTTCCCTTCTGATCTTCCCAAGCTTATCGTGTTTCTCTCATTTAAGTAACCCAAAGGCCACTGAGGTCACCACTCAGAGCACAGGCTAATAGTGGCTAGAGAAGGAAGCTGACCCCAGAGCAGAGGAAGCTGCAGCTCCCAGAGGGACTGCCAAGTCTGTTCCACTGTTTAGTGCTGATAAGGATTTGCCTTCTGCTATCAGTGTTGAAGCCTATCAGTGCAGAAGGAGGTAGACTCAACACACATCCTTACTCTCAGAGATTTTAATCTGAGCTCCAGTGCCTGCAGAAATTAGCTATTTTTTTCCAACAGAAAGGCTTCACCCACACTCAGGATGCAGCTAACTACTAAACCAAGAACCACAGCTGATTAAATCACTACATAAATACAGAACAGGAGATACTAATGCTAATTGGGGAGGCTGAACCTTTCCAGTGCAGGAAGCAGGCAGAGAGGAAGCAGTGCTTATTTGAGAGAAAGCTACAAATGGAGCAGAGGGAATAGCAAATTAATCTAAGTCTCAAGCAGAGCATTCTTCTAGCACCAGAGTACCTGCACTGAGGAGTAGAAGAGGAATATGTGAAGTCAGCAGGAGTTCACAGAAGATACAGCACTCTGCCCAAGTCCATGGTACCCTTCATCTTCACTTGAGACAACCCTGAAACTATCTCCTCACAGAGATGCTTCAGGCCCTTCAGCATCTTTGTGGGCTCCACTGGGAGCAATGGACAAGGAGCAATGGATGTAAGCTGCAGCACAGGAGGTTCCACCTCAACACAAGGGGGAACTTCTTTACTGTAAGGGTCACAGAGCACTGGCACAGGCTGCCCAGAGATGTTGTGGAGTCTCCTTCTCTGGAGACTTTCAAGGGCCACCTGGGATGCATCCCTCTGTGACCTGAGCTAGATTGTCTGGTCCTGCTCTGGCACTTGATCTCTTTGGGTCCTTTCCGAACCCCTAACATCCTGTGATCCATTGGACACTCTGCAGTAGTTCCCTGTCTCTCAAACTGAGCAGCCCAGAACTGGACCCAGGACTCCAAATGAGAGGGAGGAGAACCTCCCTTGACCTTCTGGCCACACTCTTCTGCATGCACCCCCCAGGAGGCCATCAGGCTTCTTGGCCACAAGCGCACATTGCTGGCTCATGGTAAAACTTGTCCACCAGCATTCTCAGATCCTTGTCTGCAGAACTGCTTTCCTGCAGGTCAACCCCTCACCTGTACTACCTAGACTGGGTTTTTTCCCTCCAGGTCTTGTGTTTAATTCCACATCATGTGTCAGGAGGTCTTCCACACAGCCCACCAATATGTGCTGGCACCACTCTCCAGCACTAGAACATCTGGAGGTTGTTTTTCCTTACCAAGGGATAGCAGGCGCCTGGTCAGCTCCATGGCTCTGTGTAAGTCCCCAAACTGAAAAACAGCATAGCTGAGATAATCAAGGATCTCCACTTTGCTGACTGTTGTATCCTCCCCCTCGTCATGTTGTTTCAGGGCTTGCTCCATCCACAGCACTGTGTGGTAGTAGTCCCCATCGTTGTAAGCAGTCTTCCCCATGCCAAAGCAGTCACCTACTGTCAAAGTGGATCTGTATTTTGTTCCTAAAAAGCAAAGAGATACTTTTAAGTAATCCACACAGAAGCACCTTTGTCTTCAGAGACACTGATCGCACTGAGGAAATCACAAGGACATGGAGCTGCTGGAGCAGGTCCAGAGGAGGACCATGAAGATGATCAGAGGGCTGAAGCACCTCTCCTATGGGGGCAGGCTGAGACAGTTTGAGTTGTTCAGCCTGAAGAAGAGAAGGCCCCAGGGAGATCTTAGAGCTGCCCTCCAGTACCTGAGGGAGCTTAAAATATAGCTGGGAAGGAACTTTTCACAAGAGCTTGTTGTAATAGGATGAGAGGGAATGAAGCTTGAGGAGGGCAGATTTAGCCTGGAGGTTGGGAAGAAATTCTTTCCAGTGTTCCAGTGTCTCACTGCCCACCAGTTGCCCAGGGTGGTTGTGGATGCCCCCTCCCTAGAGGTGTTCAAGGCCAGGATGGATGAGGCCTTGAGCAACCTGGGCTAGTGGGAGGTGTCCCTGCCCATGGCAGGGGGGTGGAACTGGACGATCTTTAGGTTCCCTCCCAACCCAACCCATTCTGCAATCTATAAATACTCATTTTTATCATCCAAAAGGCTTCTGGAAGACAACAGTGACAGTATTTGATTTTGGTTCTGCACCAAACTTCTCACTTCCAGAATTAAAGATAACATTCTCTCATAGTTCTGTGTCAGTATTTCTTTGGAAACCAAGGGGAGTTAAACACAGAAAGCAGTGGTTAAGACAAAAGCAGCTTCACAGATTTCACTGAACCTACAAATTAACACTGGTAAGATAGAAGCCTAACTAAGATATGAGAGTTAAACCTGTGATGGTTATTTATACAAACTGGGTATCCACTCACTAACTGTGCACTGGTTTCCAGTAGCTCCAGTTCAGCAGATGCACAGACAAGACTTCACTTTCAGTTCACTGTAATAACCCACAGATAATCACTCAAACTGTTTTGTCAGCTCATCTACCCACACTCCAATGAAGCCTATTCAGTTTGTAAACAGTGTGTTGCTAACAACCATAACCTGCTTCACTGAGTCTCTCAGGAGCAGCAGCAACAAACACTCATCAAGACTTGGCTGCCAGAACAATGAAGCATCCCAACACATCTCTGCACCTTCCAAAACGTCTCTTGCTAAACCCATTAGTCACCATTTCTCAGAGAACACAATCCCAGCATGGTGGGGGTTGGAAGGGACCTCTGGAGATCAGCCAGTCCAGCCTCCTGCTAAAGCAGGGGCATCTATGACATCCTGCCCAGGATCACAACATCCAGGTGGGTCTGAAAGCTCTTGTCGTGGGTTTAAAGAGCTGACAGAGTGAAGCTCTCAAACGAATTGGAGAAAAGAAACCAGAATTGTATTTGGAGAGAGTGTTACAGATAGAAATTACAAAGCAGATACAGAATCCATAAGCAAATCCCCTGAATTTTCCCCCAACCCAAAACTAAATCTATCATCCCCAGTGCTCCAATCCTCCCCCTCCCATGCCTCTGCATCCAAGAGGCCTAAGCACAGCCTCTGGAGGCCCCAACCAGACCTATCCTTACATGTTTGTCCCGATAACGCAGCTCCTGCCCAATGCAAGGCTGGAGGGGGAGGAAAGGAGAACAAGCTGGCCTTGCTGTGAGCTTATGAAGAGATAGCAGAATTGTGGGATTGAATAACAATCTTCAAGTCCCTAGAGGACTTTTTTAACCCTATAGTTCCCAACCTGGGACAGCTCTCTACAAGAGGAGACTTCACAATCTCTCTGGACAGCCTGCTCTAGGGCTCCAGCGCCCTCACACCAAAGAATTTTCTCCTCCTGTTAAGATGAAACCTCCTGGATTGCAGTTTGTGCCTGCTGCCTCTTGTCCTGTCTCTGGGCACCACTGACCAGAGTCTGGCCTCATCCTTTTGCTCCTCACCCTTTATCTCTTGTTGAGCATTGATCAGATCCCTTCCAGGGCTGCTCTTCTCCAGGCTAAGCAACCCCAGAGCTCTCAGCCTTTCCTCCTCAGAGATGCTCCAGGCCCCTCAGCATCTTTGTAGCCTCCAGAAGGCAAAGAGCTTCAAGTGATGCCTCAGGGGAAGACCACAGCAAACAAGAACAGAGCCAAAGCTTTACAAGGGCCATCAGAGCAATCAGCTACGGAGCAGCTCCTTCCCTTGGTTCATTTGTTGCTGGGGACAGGAAGTACTCATAGTATTTGCTTGCACAAGGAAATGTGTCCTCCCTTGTAGTTTTGGTACAGAGATTAAAAATTTAGTATTTTCCTTTAAAGCAATACTAATTTTAAAAAATTATGCTGGAGCTGATCAATGTAGACCAGATGGTGACAGCCTCAAGGTTGTTCTCCAAGTGCCCAAGTCGACACAGGAAGGCTGGGGAGGGACTATTGACAAGGTCTTGCAATGACAGGACAAGGGGCAATGGGTTTAAACTGGCAGAGGGAAGATTTAGACTGGATGTTAGGAGGAAGTTCTTTACAGTGAGGGTAGCGAGGCACTGGAAGAGGTTGCCCAGGGAGGTTGTGGCTGCTCCCTCCCTGGAGGTGTTCAAGGCCAGGTTGGACGAGGCCTTGAGCAACCTGTGCTAGTGGGAGGTGTCCCTGCCTATGGCAGGGGTTGGAACTAGATGATCCTTGAGGTCTCCTTCCAACCTTTCCATTCTATGATTCTATGATACATCCTCATGCATCTACATTATGCGGACACTCAGCACCGTGGTCCTTTGGGAGAGAATGAGTGTGTCACCACTTCCTTTTAAGGCAGAGACCCTCATGCACTTACCTGGCAGATTTCCACGAGAGAGTGTTTCAGGATCCAGCTTGTAGGTGTCCTGCAGGCGCATCAGTGCCTTTGCTGCTCCAGTCTCATCTTCTTCAGTCGGGAAAAACTGCCGCTGAATTGTAAGATTTGCAATAAAGCCTTTGCAGTAAGAGGGAAAGATGTTACTGCCAGAGTCTAAATAAATATCAGTACCAGATTAGCACAGAAGAGGAAACATCTGCTTTGTTTTGGGAATTGAGGTTCAAATAATCCAGATTTAAAACCTCTTATTAGGCTCTCAACTTACAAAAACCTTTTTGGCTGTTCCGTTTTAAGAAACACAGCAAAAGATAAAGGAAAAATAACTAAACCCCCTCAGTTCTTTCCTGCCACTCAATTACTGAAGCACAATGTGACTTTAATGAGCCTCATTTTCCTGTCATGCCTCTTTCTGGCATGAAGACTTAATGGATTTCGTCAGTTCTCTTGCAATATCCCCAGAGACAACTGCAGAGCACAGTACTGGAGAATCATTTCAGACTCTGTAAAGCCACAAGAGCTTTTCACCCCTCAGCTCAAGGAAGAGACCTTGATCCAGGTTTCCTTAAGTAGTGGTTGGACCCTAATAAGTAAGAGGTTTTCAAACCTGGCAAGTAAAACCAGGTGCCACTGAGAAAATTAAATGGAGTACACAAACTTATTAAGGTCACACAGCAGCTTGGTGGGGTAGAGAGGGGGCAATGAGCTGAAGGAAAACCACCAGGCAATTTCCATTCATGTAGCAAGCAGAACTGGAAAGATGCTTTTAGGAACAGAATTAAAGAGAGAAGAGTTCAACAGAACCAAGTATTTTATTTCCATCTAGGAAAACTATTCCAAAAGGCAATAATAATCTTGGCTGGGATAAGCTTCCAAGTGTCTAAACTTCAACATATGGAGAAAGGGAAAACATGCAGTGTTCTGCCCAAAAACATAGCTTCTCTTCCTTTCTTTTCAAGGAGTCCAGCAAAAATAAATCTGTATTTAAAAAAAAAAAAGCCATGGAAGCAAATTCAAGCACACATTTTCACAATGTGATGCAAAAGCAACAATTAGGGCTGGAAACACTTGATTTAGGACAGGTTCACAGACAGCAGTTGTGTATTACCCTGTTACCAACAGGCTGACTGCAACATGTTCCAACTGTCTGTGCTGGGGCTGGTGAGAATTCCTTCACCAATTCACTCCCCATCTTATTTTGATCCTTAAATCTTGTCTGCTGATTAACATGGTTAAAGAGCACCAAGAGAAGCAGCAGGTTGGGAAAGCAGATGAGTAAGTTCATACATAAAAGGAACATAAAGCTCAAGACTCGATGTAAACCAAGTTGCCAATAGTTAGTCTGGCTTATTCTTGCCTTTTCTTCTAGCAGCTTGGGCTGTAAGAGGGCTAAGAGAGAAGAGCTGGAGTCTTGAGATGTTTCAGTGGCAAGCTTCACTCACTTGGGTACCCAGGCAATAAAGTTGCAAATAAACTTGGCAATAACATTTAAAGCACAGCTGAGTTTGCAGCTTTCATACTCCAAGGAGGACAAGCAGCTGTATTGTAAAGTGACCTCCTGATCTCTGCTCCCCTGCAACTCCTCACCATTTGTTGTATCCTGAAGAACTAAGTTTTCCAGTTCCAGCCAGTCAGTATTCAAACGCTTCACCAGCTTGTAAGCATTGACAGGATGTGCCAGGTACCCTTCAGGATCAGAGGTTGATTTGCTAGTCAGAAGATCCATTTTTTCAGCCCAGCTGGAATCACAGAATCACAGCATGTTAGGGGTTGGAAGGGACCTCTAGAGGTCATCTAGTCCAACATCCCTGCCAGAGTAGTCAACCCCTCTGCCAAAGCAAAATGAGAAGCACACGCCTCAGGCTGAGCACAGTTTGTGAATGCCTCTTCCACCTGAAGTCATTCTAATGACACAGAGTCAATTTATTGCTCCTTTCACCACTATAACCTGCTTTCAAGGTTTCAGCTTCACAAGGATAAAGTGCAACTGACTTCCTAACCACTAACCACCTTTTCAGAAATAATTTGTTTCTCTGTTTACTATTTGAAACCTCACTACAGCAGTGTGCACTCACCTGCAGTGAGTCTTAGCCATCAGTTTGCAGCATACTGCACTTCAGACAACAATGGGATCACAGAATCCCAGAGCTCTAGGTTGGAAGGGAGCTCTGGAGATCATCCAGTCCAACCTCCCTGCTGCAGCAGGGCACCCACCAGCAGCTTGCCTGGGATCACAATGGCCAGATGGGTTTGGAATCTCTCCAGAGGAGGAGACTCCACAACCTCTCTGGGCAGCCTGCCCCAGGTCTCCAGCACCCTTACACCAAAAAAGATTCTCCTCCTGTTCAGATTGAATACCCTGGGTTCCAATTTGTACCCATTGCCCCTTGTCCAGTCACTGGGCTCTACTGAAAAAAGTCTGGCCCCATCTTCTTGTCTGCTTTACAACAGCAGGTTGCAAGGACTCAAACGTCACAGTGGTAGAATATTTTTTGCTTTTAAGCACACCAAAATACAAGCTAGATGAAAACTTAATACACACAACACTTGCACATCAGTCCATGGAAAAGCATTTTGACTACTGATCAGTTTCAGGAAGCTGGGGAGGGACTTTTCACAAGGGCTTGCAGCAATAAGACAAGAGGCAATGGATTGAAGCTGGAAGAGGGCAGATTGAGACTGGAGAGTAGGAAGAAATTCTCTCCAGTGAGGGTGGGAATATGCTAGAACAGGTTGCCCAGGGAGGCTGTGGATGCCCCTTCCCTAAAGGTGTTCAAGGCTAGGCTGGACAAGGCCTTGAGCAACTTTGTTTAGTTGAAGGTGTTCCTGCCCATGGCAGGGGCTTGGAACTGGATGATCTTTAAGGTCCCTTCCAACCCAACCCACTCTAGGATTCTACATGGATTGAATTGACATTCTAACAGCACTTGAGGAAAAGTAAAGCAATCTCCACTTCACAAAAGCTGCTTATCAAGACAAACATTTGTGCACACAAGTGACAAGCAATTCCTCTAATTTCACTGCCTTGTCTCCACTCTACAGCCCCAAAAGGGAGATCAAAAAGTGCCACATTTAGCCTGGAGTTGAGCAGCATTGTAGGAAGTTTGGCTCCATTTATTGGCACTCAGCTCATCTGAACCTGGACCTCCTTTAGACTGTTCTAGCGTCATGCCCCATCAGCTAGAGAAATATTAACAAGCTTCCTAAGGGACACAAACAATTTTGATTGTCACTCAGAGCCTTCCAAAGGATCTAAGCAAACAAGATAATGCCTGAGATGTTCTCCAGTCACTGACCTAGTAACAGAACAAGGCAGGAGAGGTGTCCCTGAGGGCAAGCCCAAAGTGGGAAGGATGTCAGGGATTTGGGGTGTGCTCCACTAAAAACAGCTAAAACACTTGCTCCTGTAAGCAGTGCTGATGCTGTGAAACAGCTAGCACAGAGCACAACACTCACAGTTGTTCAATCCACATGGACAAGGCTCCTGACACGAACAGTGTGTTCTCCACAGGAGCACTGTGACACAAGGACAGGGAGAAGTGGCAAGGGCCCAGCAGACAACAGCTTCTAAACAAGCAAAGACTGAACACCACCTGAAATAAGGTCCCTTGTCTGCACATTTAGAGGGATAAATCACAAGTTAGTACCTATGGGTTGCTGAGGAAAAGCCAGTAAGGCCTAGCAGCAAAGACTGGTGACACAGGTGTGGAGGAGCTGAACACAGAGAAGCCATTCTGCAAGAAATCCTCTCTTTACCTTTTAATCTGAGCAAGTTTGTTCTCTTCTGCTCGGATATACTCCTTTAAAGACTGCACCAAGTCTTTCTCTGCGTAGATCAGGTCAGTCATTTGACCTAAAACATGAGCAAGGGTTAATCACACCTCAAAGGGACAAATTCCAACACCAAAGACAGACCACACAAAGAACAGACAAGTTCAGGGTGTGCACTTCAAGAACTAACCCACAGAAGCTATGGATCCATATAGGCTTGACATTTAAATCCTTCAAGAGGCTGGTGAACCCCCGACTTCAAGACCTGTAAGTCCAATCATCAACCCAACAACACCATGACCATTAAACCATGTCCCCAAGTGCCATGGCCACACATTTCTTGAACACCTCAGAGGATGGTGACTCCACCACCTCCCTGGCAGGTTGTTTCAATCCTGGCCACTTCTGCAGAGAAGAGTTTTCCCCTAATCTCCAGCCTAAACGTCTCCTGGCACAATTTCAGGCCATTTGCTCTTGTCCTAACGCCTGATACTGGGGAGAAGAGATCAATTCCCCATCTGACTGTAACCTCCTTTCAAGGAGGTATACAGTGAGCAGGTCTTCCCTCAACCCCCTTCTCTCCAGGCTGAACGTCCCCAGTTCCCTCAGGTGCTCATCACCAGACCTGTCCTCCAGACCCTTCACCAACTTCACTGCCCTTCTCTGGACATGCTCCAGCCCTCCGATGTCCTTCTTGGAGTGAGTGTCTCAGAACTGTAGCTTTGCTGCGACCCTTCCACTGCCTCTGAATTACTTTTAGCATTACAGTTGTAAGGAAAAGCAGCAAAAGAAAGATTTGACACTAATTGAGTCAAAGCAATGAAAGATCCAAACAGTTGCCAAAGCATCTGCTCTACATATGGCTACAGATTAGGTCACACCAATAAATTGTCTAATCGTTGGCATCACTTGAAGCCACAGCTTCTCAATAAGGGTAACTGTGGAAACAACCTAACAGGAGGTACAGAGGAATTTCAGGCTCATGTTTAGGGAGTCACACACACACTCTCCTGATTAGCACCAGTGGAACTTGCCAGCCTGTCAATCCCAATTGCTGTGACAAACTCTGCTTTTCAAAGGCCAGATGCAATTTCTAAGCGCGGCCACAGCTTTAGTTTCAGCATTCCAAAGTAATTATGAGTGAGGCATGATTAAGCAGATGGAAGTCAGCAGGCAGTGCTATTTTCAGTTGGGAGAGGTTCAGGAATAGGTGACTGTAGAGAAAAGGTGATCTCACAAAGTAACTCTGTACAACAGCTACTTAGAGGAAGAAAGAGAATGAAATAATAAATGCAGAGCTAAAGAAGCGTTCTGGTGATTCCAGAGTGCAGGAACAAGCACTGGAGGGTGGCAGTGGAAGTTTTGAGCCCTTCCACACAACACTGCAAAATAAACCACAGGGAGTTTTGAGTCTTGCCACTCCAACACAGAGCTCCATGGAGCTCAAAGCACAGTCTGGAGAGCAGCCTGTTGAAGTTAATCAACCTCTCATATCCCTAATGGGGGGAACGGATGAAGACTGCAATGCAGAACAGCATGAAGGATGTAGAAAAGCTGCTTTTCCTAGCCATGGAATTACAGAAAAGATCTTTAAGACCAGAGTCCAACTGTTAACCCAGCACTGCCAGGTCACCACTGGCCCTCAGCACCATATCTACACAGCTTTGAAACCCCTCCAGGGATGGGGACTCCACCGCTGCCCTAGGCAGCCTGGCTCAGGGCTTGACAACCCTTTGGGGAAGAAATTGTTTCTCAAGTCCAACTGAAACCTTCCTTGGCACAACTTGAGGCCATTTCCTCTTGTCCTGTTGCTTATTCCTTGGGAGAAGAGACCAACCCCCACCTGGCTCCAATCTCCTTTCAGGGAGTTGTAGAGAGCCATGTGGTCTCCCCATAGCCTCTTCTTCTCCAGGCTGAACAATCTCAGTCTCCTCTGCTGCTCCTCACCAGCCCTGTTCTCCAGACCCTTCGCCAGCTTTGTTGCCCTTTTCTGTACCAGCTCCACCACCTCAATGTGCTTCTTGGAGTGAGGAGTCCAAAACCAAACCTAGTATTTAAGAAGCAATCTCACCAGTGCTGAGTACAAGGGAACAATCACATCTCTGCCACTGCTGACCACACCACAGCACTGCTGGCCCTCAAGGCCACCTGGGCATGCTCTGGCTCACCTTCAGTCAGCTGCTGACCAACCCCCCCAGGTTCTTTTCCACCAGACAACTTCCCAGCCACTCTTCCCCAGATGCAAAGAGTGTTTGATAGGGCCAGATGAAGAAAGCTACATGCTTCAGTTGTAAACTTGGGCAGTTTGGGCAAATATATTAGCTACAGCACAAAAATCACACATTGGTTCTTTTCCATACCTATGGAGGTGAAGAACTCTGCCTCTGTGTGCCAGATCAAGGAAACACAGGGAAAGAACAGCAGCTGCAGCCACTGCTTCATCTTCCAAACAGTTCAACCCTGTAATAAATTAAAAGGAAAATCAGTTATTAGCTTAACTCTGAGAAAAAACAACACAAGGCATTAATCTTCATCTTCAGTCATCTCACCCTTATGAAAGTTCATAGGCTTGTAGAATGGTTTGGGTTGGAAGGGACCTTAAATACCATCTAGTTCCTTGAAGACTATCTAGTTCCAACCCCCTGCCATGGGCAGGGACACCTCCCACTAGCCCAGGTTGCTCAAGGTCTCATCCAATCTGACCTTGAACAGCTTCAGGGATGGGGCATTCACAACCCCCCTGGGCAACCTGTTCTAGTGTCTTACGAAATTATTTAGGTCCTGAAGGACTGAATCCTAATATACAGAGCTTGGACAAAAAGTTTTCTTCAGGGAATGGTAGCTGGCTGTTAGCAGTCTCAGATGTTATGTGGCATATTTTGGGAGTTATAGGGAATACAGTGCAGCCCATAAGGTCTACGTGGCAGTAGTAATGGAAGCAATACATTGTCCATGGGGTGAGGACAAGATCTTCTGCAAGGGCAGCAAAATACCTTCCACATCATGTATAACCCCAGTTGGAAAACATAAGTGCTTGAAGGTGTCTTATATTCCAATAAAAACAAAGGCCTAAACGAACAGGTCAGACTTGCAGCATCCTGTGACATTCAGTCCTATAAAAGCTGTCCAGAAGTACCAAGAGCAAGAAGGCCAAAAGGAGAAGCAGAGCATTTTGTTGAGTGGAAGTGGCAGCGATGGTTGGAAAAGCTGAAAGTGAAATTTCCAGTTCTGCTTATTCAAGATGCATCATCCCAAGACGCTGGCCTCTGGGCACAGCACTCATGACTTCTGGTTTCAAAGCTGTGTCTGCTGCAGAAAGCCCAGCCCCTGGAGATGGAACCTGAGAGTTGACTGTCAGGTTTCTAAGAGCAGAGCCCAGCAAGGGCAGGGAGGGAAAGCCACGCTGGCAGGCAAGGTAGAAGTGAACTGAGGCATGCCAGGTCCCCACACAACCATCTCCCCAGAGCTGCAATTCTTCTGGTTGAACTTAAAGCCAGGACTTTAAGTCCTGCTTCTTCCAGGGAATTTATGAGGAGCCTGCACCACACTGGGATCAGCTCAAACTGGAGCTGGTTGTTGATGGAGCAGGAACTCCATTCAGCAGCGCACAAGCACTGCTGCTCAAACAGAAAGCCCACAACATCCAAGGGTAGGGTCAAAAGTAAGATGACAACTGCTCAGCTTAATCCATGAAGCAATCACTGTTATCCTACCCATCTGAACTGGGTAAACTGGTGGCTGGAAATGACCACTGGCAACTCTTAGTCCAAATACACTAAACAACATGGAGCTAAACAAAATGGAATCACTTAACTCTGATGAGAAAGAGGGATGGAGGGAAGACAGGAAGGGAAAAATCAAAATGACTTGGACTGGAAGCATCCTTGAAGATCAGCCAGTTCCATGGGCATGGACATCTCCCACTAGATCAGGTGGCTCAAGGCCAGAAGGGTCTTTAACACTTCCAGAAATGGTGTCCACTTCCCCAAGCAACCCATTCCAGTGTCTCACCACTAACTACATGGAGCATCCCAAAATTTCAGGCAGTGCAGCAAGCAGGAAGGTATTAAAGGATAACTCTAGGGCAACTCTAGGTGACTTCCTCCTTTAGGCTCCACATCTGCCTGCACAACACAAGACAGAAGGTGAAAGGTGGATGCTGCCCTTTCCTTCTGGGTTTTCCAAGGCCACAGCACAATCAAAGCCTGACCCTGAGCTGACCTCCCTGGTACCATGGAGACAAACACCAAACACAGCCTCAGTGATACCACAGTGACAGGTCAGTGCTGACTCAAGACACAACTACCCAGCAGAGGACAGAGCTACTTCTATCACGTGGCACGAGGACCATGTTGGAATCATTCTGCTGACTGCTTTCAAAGACTACATCAGGAATCAGAAACATTTCCCACAGGCTCTGCGGAGCATGAGTCAGCAGGAAAACGTCTCACAGCGTCACAAGAAGTCTTCTCCTTTCCCTTCTCTGTTTCTCACCCCACCCCCCCACCCCCCAAACCACATATTCCCCAACTGCTTGTTGAAGTCAGCTCAGAACTCATCGAGAGGTAACTTGAGAACTGAGCAAAGCTGAATGGATCGTCCCACACGAGGTCTGCCAGGGCTGAAAGCCACAGTAAATGATGTAGCAGAAGGCAGAGCAAGGCAGCAGCGCTTGGGAAGTGCATTATTTTGGGTCTGTTAAGCCACCGCTGCCCATCTGCGGAGTCTGTCATTGTTTCACAGAGTGGATTTCTTTGGACGCACTACACACAGCCTGGCAAAACAATTACAAGGGAATTTTCCAGTTAAAGCAACATTGAGTCTACACCCTGCACCTCCCCACCATGTTCTCCCATGGCTGAGGATATCTGCCAAGAAGAACACTTACAACAGCTAGCAGCTTGTCTTTACGGCAGAGCCTTAACAGCTTTGCCAGCCTACTCAGATTTACTTGAGTCAATAAACAGGGAGCTCAGCAAACAGAGGAGCAGCTCTCACTGCAACAAGCAGGACACCTGGCTGCAGCCCTCTCGAGTCGTTTGTGCACATTCTTTTCACAGCTGTTCCTGGGAAGAGCAGCAGGAATAATGAAGTCCAGGAGGCTGCCCACACTGGTGGAACCTAATAGCAATTCTTGGGATGTAGCCAATGGCAAAAGCTTCTGGACAGAGCCATACACAAATCAATATGATCCAAGCATGCCAATTTATTGAATATGAACATGCATTTATATACCCTTCCAATGGACTGTTCAGGCCAGCCCATTACAAAGCAATCAGTCCAAATCATTGAGGGACAAGCTGTTGCCCCAAACAGCTGGCCCAAATCACCCAGATGCAAACTATCATTGAATTCTCTAATTTATAGAATGG
>WBNM01011289.1:8309-37422 GCA_013399055.1 Ramphastos sulfuratus | reverse complement strand
CCTGGAGGTGTTCAAGGCCAGGTTGGAGGAGGCCTTGAGTGACCTGTACTAGTGGGAGGTGTCCCTACCTATGGCAGGGGGTTGGAACTAGATGATCTTTGAGGTCCCTTCCAACCTTACCATTCCATGATTCTATGATTCTATATAGATATATAGATGTAGATAGATAGATAAAGATATAAAAATTATATTAAATTACAAATACCTAAATTAAAAATATATAAATTACAAATTTATATATAGAAATACATTTGTAATATGTTGTTCCTAACTTTTGTTTGCTACACATCCTTTTTAAAAGCCATCAGTTGCCTTCACTTAGTGTTCTTAGTTCTAAGACTGTAAATTGTTCTATCAGTATATATTACAGAAAGTGATATATGTGCATTCAAAGGTGAGCATCTGCATGAAAGAGAAGTATTTTCATGGTATCAGCAGTTGGTAATCTACAGGCAATGACAGAATGGCTTGGGTTGGAAGGGACTTTAGAGATCATCTACTCCAACCTCCTCACCGTGGGCAGGGATGCTTCTCAATTTGACTTGGCTGCTCAAAGTCTCATCTAATCTGGCCTTGAACAGCCCCAGGGAGGAGGCATCCCCAACCTCCCTGGGCAGCCTGTTGTAGAGTTCTACCACCCTTGTACTGAAGAACTTCCTCAGATCCAGCCTAACTCTACTCCCTCAACTTAAAACCATTCCTCCTTGTCCTATTGCTAGAAACCCCAAGGAAAAGTCCATCTCCTGTCTTCCTGTAGGATCCCATCAGGTAGTGGAAAGCAGATATAAGCTTTCCCTGGAGTCTAGGCTGAACAAGCCCAGCTCCCTCAGCTTACCCTCACAGCAGAGATGTTCTAGCCTCCCAGATCATGCTTGTGGCCCTCCTCTGGACCTGCTCCAGCAGTTTCATGCAGTTCTTATAATGGGAGCACCAGAACCAGGTATCAAATCTAAATAAAGTCTAAGCAAGTGAAAGGCATTTCAAAGACATTGTAATGTGGCAGTGCTAAACCAGATAAATTCTGTCCCTGTCAGAGAGGAATTTATCTTGTGTAAGAGACAGAAGTTAGGACACCTCTAATTGAGTCAATTATGGTAACTGGAGGTTATGGCAAGTTTGCATTTAACAAAAATGTGTTGGGACAGGGGACTACAAGGAAGTAATTATTCCAGGTTTGAATTCATCCTGAGAGGTCAGTTTGGAACAGTGCTTGTTGAAAAATAAATCCTGGTTTTGGCAGCTCTGTGAAGCATCTTGAGGCTTGGTTTGGCTTGAATGCTTGCCAAATAAAGAAAGGTAAAAAAGAAGTCAGACTGCATTGGTTACAAAATCCGTTCCCTCTTATTTCCCTACAGTTATCTTTGGTCATAGAACTGTCTTAAAGGTAATGAAGACACTGTCACAAAACACACTCATGTCTTACTGAATTATAGAATCATAGAATGGTAAGGTTGGAAGGGACCTCAAGGATCCTCTAGTTCCAACCCCCTGCCAGAGGCAGGGAAACCTCCCACTAGTACAGGCCACTCAAGGCCTCAAGTGTGTTTCTCACGCTAAGGATCATCAGCACCACACCAAATCACTCTTTGCTCTGCATTATGCAATGCAGAAAAAAATAATGATTTCATGTGGTTGNTGCCCACACTGCTCTTGCTGCAGCCCAGCACACAGTTGCTGTCTGGGCTGCACTCACACTGCAGCCTCATCTTGGGCTTTTCATCACCCCACACCCCCAGGGCCTGTTCCTCAGGGCTGCTCTCAGCCATTCCCCACCCATTTCTTGTAAGCTAAAGAATCCTTTTTCATTACAAGAGTAACGTAGTAATCCATTTCTATCTTGTACTGTCCAGGTGCTCTAATCTAAGCTCCAAAAAAAGCTTGAAGTTGTGTTAAAGTCAATATTTTTGTAGTTTAATCTGTCATTCAAGAAATTGTTTCATCCATTTTGGCCTGGTAGGGATATGTTACTCCTGTATTTGTGATAATGTAAAAGAGGATTTAACTCCAGTGGCATTATTTTGGTCAACTGTGCTTATGTTCCTAGGCCTGCAGAGGACTTGTCAAAGTTAGAGAAGAGCTTCTTTTAGAATTCATCTTTATAGTTGCTTTGCTTTACATTTGCTGATTCTTCTGTTTGGAGCCATTTCACCTCTTTCAGTGATACTCCCTGCAGTTGCTAATTAGGTTTCTTATTTCAGTGTTTCACTTTTCAGGTCACTGCCATGTGTCATTGTAACAAGCCCATTAGGATGAAGGATGTTGTGTTGTAATTTCATTAGTGTCATCCTAATGGATCGTGGGTTTCAGTTTAGGAGTCTCTTTTCGTTTTGTGTGGGTCAGACTGACTGTGAGGATTATATTTATAAGATCACAACAGTTAAAAATGAAGGTAGATGCTTAAACAATTAGGCCAGAGGCTGGAATTGTTGTTTTAGAGGTGTAGGCTACAAAACTAATTTGTATTAAGGCACGTTTAACTAATTGAATTTCACAGTGTAAATTAAAGTCTCCTGGTATCATTATGCATGTTGTGGTCACAGTGATATCTTGTGCCAGCAAAATGGTTGGGGTTTATTTTTCAGTCCATGTGTAATCTTTAATGAGAACACTTTTGAACTTGTAAAGGCTTGGAAGTAATAAGTTGGACTAACCATTTTTTTTTTTTCATTTGATGAAACTTGGACAGAGATAAGAAGTAAAATTATAGAAATTGACTCTCATGAGCATGCATAAAGAGAGAAACCATTTTCTGCAACAGTGGGGGGTGGCATGGCTTGCCAAACAAAGATAAGTAATTGGAAAATAGGACATCCTGGTGAGATTTCCTAGCAGAAAATCTGAAAAAAAAATGGGTCCCATATAATGTCACTTATTATTATTTGCATACACACACACACACACAAATAAGTTCTGTCATACTGTGCAACCAGGCATGCTGAAATCTTGTTACCATTGAAACAGGTAAGCTGTTTTCTTCCATTGTGACAGCAGACTGTCTCATTTCATTCTTGCTTCAGTCAGATTTCAAGTAATCAGCTTTTTTTCCTTAGATGCTGATTTGTACTGTAGTCAGGTGAGATGGGCTAGGAGTACTTGCAGTGGATCACCTGCCCATGGCTTTACTGTGGAATCACCTGTGATTCCAAAAGCACAGCAGTAGAATCAAACTGTATTCACACACACACACACAGAGTATCACCAAGGTTGGAAGACATCCTTGTGTATCAAGGTAAACTGTCTTTTTAACTCATATGCCATATTTAGAATGAAGATGGGATAGGAGAAAATCCTTTCCTTTTCTCCACAAATATTTCCTCAGCAGTCCCCTAATGTTTCAGTCTTCAGGTTATCCTCTCTCTAGAGTCTGGTTTCTAGTGATCTAAGTTGGTGCTGCTCTGTTGGTGATTATTCTTTTGTAACATTTTTATGAGTTGACACCACTCCCAGTAAAGAATCACAGAATTGGAATCACAGAATCACAGAATGAACCTAACATCCAGTCTAAATCTCCCCTCTGCCAGTTCAAACCCATTCCCCTTGTCCTGGCATTGCAAGACCTTGTCAATAGTCCCTCCCCAGCCTTCCTGTAGCCCCCTTCAGATACTGGAAGGCTACTCTAAGGTGTCCTGGAAGCCTTCTCTTCTCTAGGCTGCAGAGCCCAAACTCTCTCAGCCTGTCCTCACAGCAGAGCTGCTGCAGCCCTCTGAGCATCTTGGTGGCCTCCTCTGGACCTGCTCCAACAGTTCCATGTCCTTCCTGTGCTGGGGGCTCCAGAACTATACACAGAAAATACCATCTCAAAATTATTAATTATCCCCTCCATTACAGCTTTTGCTCCATCCCCCTCACCAGCCTTGTTGCCCTTCTCTGGACACATTCAAGTACTTCAACATCCTTCTTAAATTGAAGGGCCCAGAACTGGACACAGTACTGAAGATGTGGCCTAACCAGTGCTGAGTACAGGGGCAGAATAACCTCCCTGGTCCTGCTGAAATAGAGGGATTCTGATGTAGATCAACATGCCAGTGCCATAGGCATTTAGAGGTGAATTGTAGCTCAGTCAGTCTCTCCCAGTCACCAGCATCTAGGTAAGACTATCACATGCCTCCTAGGAGTAGAAAGTACTGTGATTATCTCTGGTGCTGCCACTGCTGTTCAAAGGCTTTGGGGAGCTGTGAGCAGGCTTCTGTCCCTTGTAAACTGTGGGAACTACAGAGGTGAGTTTGTGAGAAGCCTGGTGGTTCTGCTCCCGCTGATCTCAGCAGGAGTCCCTGGATTGATTTCAGAGGGAGCAAAATCAATCGCTGCTTTTGAAACTACAGTATTTCCCAGACTACAGCCTAACCTCGAAATCCCACCAGCCAAGAATTCAGTTCTCAGCATATACAGTTTGCATTTACTGTATCACAGAGGCTTTAGTTGAGCTGGAGTGTAAACTGCATCATAATCCCAAGGAACAGCAGCATCTGCTCAGAACTGAGGACGCAGGCACTTGTGCTCTGGCTCTACAGCAGTGTAAGCTCAAGAGGTTATTGTCACATCTGCTTGTTACTGACAGTTGACAGAGGTTGCTGTCCCTGCTGAATTGTTCTTGCAAGTGCTCCTAACCTGGTTTGGCCTAGATGGTCTAGGCCAGTGATGGGGCCAATCTCTTGTAGTGGTCCGCAGCAACAGGACAAGGAGCAGTGGCTGCAAACTGGAACACAGAAGGTTTCACCCCAACGTGAGGAGAAACTTCTTTACAGTGAGGGTGACAGAACACTGGAACGGGCTGCTCAGAGAGGTTGTGGAGTCTCCTTCTCTGGAGACTTTCACAACCCACCTGGATGCATTCCTATGTGAACTGCCCTAGGGGATCCTGCCTTGGCAGGGGGGTTGGACTCAATGATCTCTGGAGGTCCCTTCCAACCTCTGCGGTTCTGTGATTCTGTGACCTGCTATGTCAACTAAATAGTAGAAGCTATNAGGTGGGGTCTGGATATATTGCTGTCAGAGGATGGAAAGCTTACCAATCCCCATCCATTTGGCTATATTATGTTACAGGAAGGTAAAAGCATAAAGACCAAAATGTGTTATGAGGGTAGGAATTTGTATCCTGGAGAAACATTGCCCCTTAGTCAAAGCACCTTTTCACGTTGGAGAAGATGGCAGAAGCCTGGAGATGTTCTGTGGTGCCGTTTATTGGGCTCCTTTGTCACCATTCCCTCTTGTAGATGATTCACATCATACTAAGATACACTTTTGTGGTCATCTGCCTTGTAGGCACTTGGCAGTTTTATTACAAGTTTGGAGGTGCCACTGTGCCTGTTCCGTCATGCAATAAGGTTACTAATGAATTATTGGAGCTGTCCTAATTTCTTGCTGTGTGAAACAACTGCTCTACTGCCTTGTATTCAAGAATAAGGTCCCACACCAAATCACATGTGGCTTTCCTGTTTCACATTTCACTCACTTCTGTTTACAACTTGAGGGGCTCCTGGGTGGAGATTTGTGATATTTACATGCTCTGCTAATTAAGATAATGATTACACCTGGTTTTAGATGACATTTATAGCCTGCTTCAAAGAGCCTCGCTGAAATCACCAACTAGCTTTGAATCCTGACTCTTCAACACCTTACACAGATAACTTTTTCAAGGGATCAGATGTTGCCTTTGCATGTGTTTTTATAAAAGCCATTTAAAAAAACCCTGCAAATATTATAGGAAAACACAGATTTTGTTTCATAAGGGTTTAGCTGTACCTTCCATTTATTTCCTTCCTCAAGTATGTGACTTTAAAGATGAGTTGCTCTTGTTCTGATGCAACAAAAGATTATTGATGCAATAAAGTCTCTGCTGAAGGCAATGAGAGTTTTACCATTGAATTCAATGCAGCTAGAATTTCACCTCTGAAGTGTGAAATAAATAACAAGAACAGATAGAGGGGGAAAAAAAAATTTCCATGCCTAGGGCCCACAATAATAATCGAATATTTTTTAGAGGGGAATAAATGGAATCCGGCTGAGACACAAAATGCTTCATGGGGGGTGTGATAAGTCTAGTCTCCTGCTTTTGAATAAAATCTTGAGTGGTCAAAGAGGAATGTGAGACTGCTTTGCTGGATGTAGTGGATGTTTCAATGTATGTACATCTTGATCAATGGAGAGATGCAGTTTACAAAGCTGTAATAAATATGCAGTTGCCTTTCACTTTGCCACGGGTCAGCTTTGCTGTGCATAGGATAGATCATCTGTAAAGCACGGCTGATACTTGCAGTATTTTTTGATGATTTCTGATGAATTGTTGTGAGTAAAAAGTTTACCATTCTCCATTGTTCTCTTTTAGAAATATTCTTTACAGACTAGATGAAAGGACAAGCCAGTTTTCTGTACTGCTAGAGGCACGGGAGCACAGCAAACTACATCAGTCAAATGAGACCCTTCAAGCAGCCTTGTCAGAGGTGCTGAACAGCATCAATTCAGCTCAGGTTTACTTCAAAGCAGGACTTGATGTGTTTGAGACTACCTTAGCTGGAAAGAAATGAGAAGATTCTCTGCATTCTAAGACGTTTGTTTACAACTTGCTAAACAAAAGTTCAACTTGGACCAGACTTTCTCCAAGGATGAAACCTTTCTCAACTTTTCTTTCGGTTGGCGCTTAAAGGTACTGCAATGCGTAGCCTACATAAGAATAAAACAGTCTTTTGCACTGTTCACAGTGTAGCTCAAATGTCTGTTTCTGAATGTATAAAACATAATGAGAGGGAATAACAAGACAGGATTTTTGGAAGGACATCTACTGTATTTTTTTATGTAAAATATATTTTTGTGACTAAGAGCTCAAGTACAGAGCACAATATGCTGAAGACTTGATTCTGAGACACCCTAAGATGTATACCCAGGTGAGCTTTCCATGAAATATTCTGTTAGAAAAATGTGACTGAAGTATACTCTTGTGTTTCTTGGCTTTCTCAGTGTACTCAGCTTCTTCCTTACTCCTTACAGAGTAAGCAGTTGAAGGATGTGGCATTTCCTGGGATATCCAACATGAGAGTTAATCAGGAAGTGCACACAAAAAAATTGCACCAGTGCAATCCACCATCATTACTCCTGTGGAACAATAAATACCTCAAAATACAGATAAACTCTGATTATCCCATTTCTGTATGACAAAAAAAAAAAAAAGTTTTCTCTAGTAATTTTTGAAGAGGAAAGTTTTGTGATGATTTGAAAAGTTTGTATCAGTAGTTACAGTTGTACAAAAATAATCTGAAAAGTTTGTGTCAGTAGTTACAGTTGTACAAAAATAATCATAGAATCATAGAATGGTAAGGTTGGAAGAGACTTTGAAGATCATCTAGTTCCAACCCCCTGCCATAAGCATTCTCTCTAGTAATTTTTGAAGAGGAAAGTTTTGTGATGATTTGAAAAGTTTGTATCAGTAGTTACAGTTGTACAAAAATAATCATAGGATCATAAAATGGTAAGGTTGGAAGGGACCTTAAAGATCATCTAGTTTCAACCCCCTGCCATAAGCAGGGACACCTCCCACTAGAACAGGTTGCTGCTTAATCTTATAAGGCTACAGGCCTTGTAAGCTTATATATTGCCACACATCCTACTTCAAGGTCTCCCTAAATTTCCAGACAGCAGTAAATGAAAACAAGTCCTCAAAGTTGTGGGAATGTTTTTGGGATTCCACCAGCTGGCCATACCACCTACTGCTCCAGTCTGGATCGTACCATCAGTAGTGCCTGGTTTACAGGACCTGGATTGTTGCCAAAAAAGCATCAGGAAAAGATAAATTAATTCCCTACTGTAGGACCAGGCATTCACCTCTGAAGGCACAAGCTGATGAAGCATATTGCAAGGCAAAACCTCAAGTCTGTTTTGCCTTGGTGGAAGCCCTGTAGAGAGGCTGTAATCGCATCATTACCTTGTTGGCCTGAAGTAATCTGTGAATGAAAGAATCAGGAGGTTGGGTGTCCTAATCTCTAAGAGGATAATATGCACACTTGAGAACTGCAGATCTTAATAATATAAACAGTTGAAATTGTTAAGCCCTATTGGGTTTACAGTTTTGCAATTGCAGATGATTCTAAGGTTACAGCTTAAAGAAAAATTACTTTTATATAGATACTTAGAACTGAAATGTAATTTATTCGCCAGAAACATTAAATGTATTGTTACCCAGTTTGCTACAGAATCATTTCAGGTTGTGATAGGAATGGAAAAGGTATCTGTATTAATGTAAAAAAAAGGAAAAAAAAAAGTCTTCAGAAAAATTTCTAAGTGCCTTGGTGGAAGGCTTTTTGTGAAGCGTGTGTTTGTGTAGCAAGAAACGAGAGCGAGTTTCTGTTTCTAAAAGTCATTGTCAAATGGACCTCTACTAGCAATGACCTGGCCTTGGGTACATACAACTATGCTACTGCAACTATTTCAAGTTACTCTAACATGGGCAAAAGCATCCCAGGTCTGAGCAGAGTCAGGGGCTGTGTAGTACCATCTTGTACAGCTACAACTGAAGTGGGAATGTGTTCAGCATTGTGAACTTAGGGTTCAGCATGAATCCATGATAGAGGGTTGGGTGCCATTAAGAGACCAAAATTAGAGATTGACACTTCCTTTCACTCTGCCAGGTGAATCTAATAACTGCTTCTTCAGTCTTCATGTTTTTGTTCCACCAAAACCATCTCTAATGTTTCCTTCCAATATCTGAAGGGGGCCTGCAGGAAGGCTGGGGAGGGACTATTGACAAGGTCTTGCAATGACAGGACAAGGGGCAATGGGTTTGAAATTGCAGAGGGGAGATTTAGACTGGATGTCAGGAGGAAGTTTTTTATAGTGAGGGTGGTGAGGCACTGGAACAGGCTGCCCAGGGAGGTTGTGGCTGCTCCCTCCCTGGAGGTGTTGAAGGCCAGGTTGAGTGACCTGTGCTAGTGGGAGGTGTCCCTGCCTATGGCAGGGGGTTGGAACTAGATGATCCTTGAGGTCTCTTCCAAAATTACCATTCTATGATTCTGAGATTCTAATGAAACCAAAGTGAGCTCATGCAAAACTGGTGAAATCTGTTGGAAAGAGTGTCCCTCAGACATGGTTTCTCGACCATGTAATTTCTCACTGAAACATTTCTCTTGTCTGCTCACTAATGTCTTTCTAGAACCAGAAGACTCCAAAGTAGTCTACCACAAAAAGCACTTCTGCAATAAAGGCCTGTCTGTTCTAGAGACAATCATACATTCTTGTTGGTGAGATGAATCAGATGAGCAATTTAAGGAGTCACAGGCATTGGTGACGATGTCATCTCACACTTCTGGGTCTCAGGGCTTCTATTTCAGATGTTTAGATCTTACGTGTGAGTGCTTAGTGATAATATTTGTACCACTATAGCTTTGGAGAAGGCACTTCTGAGCTATATCCTTCCATTGATTTTTTAAATCCTACCTATTGACTTCAAAGAATTTATAGCAAGTTAAGGTCCTAAATACCTGGTGTATTTCTAACACAGAATTTTTGCCCAACCAGCTGTGGAACATCAGCTAAAGGAAGGTGTTAGTAAATCATAGTAGCTTACCAGGATTAAATTTGGTCCTATATTGTGCTGAAAGAAACAGAGCATCTTTAAAGTCAGGGGCATGTTTGCAAATTGCCTGAATGAAACAAAAAATATGTTACCTTTTCAGAAGCATCAGCGGTCAGAGACAGTATAAAAAGTGTATTGATTGTAAGGTAGTCTGAAGTCCTGCTCCCAGTGACCAGAAAATCCCTGCAATATTTGTATGTGGAGACAGTTGATAATAAAAAGCTAGTAAGATTTTATTAATGCTTATTTTAAAGAGTCCATAAAGAAGCTAAAGTACAGCCAACCCAGATGAATAATAAGTACATGGGAGCTGGATTTGGAGCACTGATCTTAAAAAGGGCAATGAATTGCTTTTATCATCCCAGAAAAGCAGTATCTGTGTGTGTATGCAGAGACAGAAATACACAACTGCCTTACATCTTCAGAGCATTGCACAAAGGCTAATTTACTGGCCACAGTGATATGATGCATCTAGATAAACAGAGGTGTAAATAATAACTGTAAGAGAAAATTAACAAACCCTTCACTAGCGGTGTCCCCCAGGGATCAGTACTGGGCCCCATCCTCTTTAACATCTTCAGTGATGATCTGGATGAGGGCATCGAGTCAGTCACCAGCAAGTGTGCAGATGACACCAAGCTGGGGCAGATGTTGGTGGGTTGGAGGGCAGAAGGGCTCTGCAGCAGGACCTCGAGTGCCTGGACAGATGGGCAGAGTCCAAGGGGATGGAGTTCAACAAATCCAAGTGCTGGGGGCTGCACTTTGGCCACAACAACCCCATGCAGAGCTACAGGCTGGGGTCGGAGTGGCTGGAGAGCAGCCAAACAGAAAGGGATCTGGGGGTGCTGATTGACACCCGCCTAAACATGAGCCAGCAGTGTGCCCAGGTGGCCAAGAAGGCCAATGGCATCCTGGCCTGCATCAGGAATAGTGTGGCCAGCAGGAGCAGGGAGGTCATTCTCCCCCTGTACTCTGCACTGGTTAGGCCACACCTTGAGTACTGTGTCCAGTTCTGGGCCCCTCAATTTAAGAAGGACATTGAGGTGCTTGAGCGTGTCCAGAGAAGGGCAACGAGGCTGGTGAGAGGCCTCGAGCACAAGCCCTATGAGGAGAGGCTGAGGGAGCTGGGATTGTTTAGCCTGGAGAAGAGGAGGCTCAGGGGAGACCTTATTGCTGTCTACAACTACCTGAAGGGTGGTTGTGGCCAGCAGGAGGTTGCTTTCTTCTCTCAGGCAACCAGCACCAGAACAAGAGGACACAGTCTCAAGCTGTGCCAGGGGAAGTTTAGGCTGGAGGTGAGGAGAAAGTTCTTCACTGAGAGAGTCATTCCCCACTGGAATGGGCTGCCCAGGGAGGTGGTGGAGTCACCGTCCCTGGAGGTGTTCAAGGCACGTTTGGACGTGGCACTTGGTGCCATGGTCTAGTCTTGAGGTCTGTGGTAATGGGTTGGACTTGATGATCTTTGAGGTCTCTTCCAACCTTGATGATACTGTGATACTGTGTGATACTGTGATACTAAACTTCAGGGGTGTAAAATAAGGCACTAGTGCTGACTATGCTTCTTGAAGGGGTAGCTGGGGAATGGTTAAATCTCTCAAGTATGGCAGGAAAGACCCCTGGAGGCTACCTAGTCCAACTTCTGTACTCAGGCAGGGCCACCTAAAACCAGTTGCCCACGACTATATTCAGATTAGTTGTAAATGTCTTGCAAGGATGAAGATTCCACAACCTCTCTGGGCAACCTGTGCCAATGCTTGGTCACCCTCATGCCTCACACACCCTCACCTCTCGCATAGGTACAGCTTTTCCCCAAATCTCTCTGTATCTCTTTTGTAACAGTTTTAATTGCAGACATTCCAAAGATGATCATAATTTCATTAAGTGAAAAATCTTGCCCAAGATCTCCAGGATTTCACAGTCTATATAGAATCATAGAATGATAAGGTTGGAAGGGACCTCAAAGATCATTCAGTTCCAACCCCCTGCCATGGGCAGGAACACCTCCCACTAGTACAGGTCACTCAAGGCCTCCTCCAACCTGGCCTTCAACACCTCCAGGGAGGTTGTGGAGCACAGAATCACCCAACGTGATCAAAGATCACGTTGGGTGATTCTGCCCTCCACAACCTCCGCGGGCAACCTGTGCCAGTGTCTCAATCCATGGCATTTATTTTTAAGTTATAGAAACTAGTGTTTTTAACTTTGGCATGATCCTTCCTTCCCAGTCACAGCATTTCTATACACATCAAGAGAGAGATTGAGAACAAAAGATACATGAGAAAACAGAAGGTGAAAAAATGCCCTTCAGAATATGCATAGCCACGTGCTGCTATTATATCCATTGTACCTTTGGTTGCTCAGTGGGCTTCTATGGCTTGTGTTATGCAGAAGGTCAGGCAAGATGATTGTATGGGTCATTCTGCTTTGAATGTTGTTAAATGCTATAAACATAGTTATGTCTGGGCCTGTCTTCTCAAGGGAGCAGCTAAGAGTTTCCTCAAAAACTCTGTGTTACCAGCTGTTATCTGCGTTACTCAGAAGTGGGTAGCTCTGACACACATTGTGTTTGCTGTCTCAGGAAACGAGCTTAGTGTGGAATATGTTCCTTCCCTTTAGTGCTCTGTAGCATTTTAGCAGTATTCTGGCAGTTCCAGGAAGGCAAGTGATAGGGGACAAATCTCATTTTAACCTGCTTGGGACCTGAATTTTGAAAACAGTTAGCCTTATGCAGCAATGTAAGTGTTGAACACGTAGTAAGGTAACTTCTCCTATGAGGACAGACTGAGAGAGTTGGGGCTCTGCAGCCTGGAGAGGAGAAGGCTTCCAGGAGACCTCAGAGTAACCTTCCAGTATCTGAAGGGGGCTACAGGAAGGCTGGGGAGGGACTATTGACAAGGTCTTGCAATGCCAGGACAAGGGGCAATGGGTTTGAAGTGGCAGAGGGGAGATTGAAAGTAGATGTTAGGAGGAAGTTGTTTGCAGTGAGGGTGGTGAGACACTGGCACAGGTTGCCCAGGGAGGTTGTGGCTGCTCCCTCTCTGGAGGTGTTCAAGGTCAGGCTGGACAAGGCCTGAGTGACCTCTACTAGTGGGAGGTGTCCCTGCCTATGGCAGGGGTTGGAACTGGATGATCCTTGAGGTCCCTTCCAACCTTACCATTCTATGATTCTATGATCCTGTTGGAGCTCTCAGTCCATAAAACTTGGCATACTCCAGTAAATGTCTCACAAACACAGTTACTGTCTATTAAAGGTTATGTTAATGGTAAAAATTACTTGCCTACCAATGCAGGTGTAGAATTCCATCACCCTGGATAGTTTTTGATGGCTTTGACCATCAGAATGTCTTTTCTCCCTCTGCCACCATCTTCACCAGCCCTCTGCATTCAACTTCTCTCACATCCTCACACAATATGGTAACTTTCCCCATTCCTCACACCAGCTTATTCTCAATTGTTCCCACTAATTTTCTTTCTCCATTCTGGTTCCTTATCACTTCTTAGCCATCCCATTAACTTACCAACTAGTCCTAGCCTGGACTGGATGTCAGAAGGAAGTTCTTTGCAGTGAGGGTGTTGAGGCACTGGAACAGGTTGCCCAGGGAGGTTGTGGATGCTCCCTCCCTGGAGGTGTTCAAGGCCAGGTTGGAGGAGGCCTTGAGTGACCTGTACTAGTGGGAGGTGTCCCTGCCTATGGCAGGGGTTTGGAACTAAATGATCCTTGAGGTCCCTTCCAACCTTACCATTCTATGATTCTATGATTCTTTGTCTCCCCAGTCAGCAAGTTAATCCCCCTCTTTTCTCCCTCTGACCTCAGTCACATCTTTTGTTCCCCATCTGATTCCCAGCTCACTTCCCTTGAGTTTAGGTTCTTTTTCCTGGTACAGACCACCACAGTAAAGAGCTGAAAGTGGTGGGAAAGTCCTGCTCAGATCCAAATGGATAAAATATAAAGAGATATTGTCTGTTTTAAATTCAAAGTAGCCTTTTCTGGGTGTTTTTCAGTTACAACTTGATTGAAGGGAAGCAGATTTTCATGGAGCTTGCAAAGTGGCTTTTCCTATCTTCCTTTTTTCTAGTATCTGGACCAGGAAGTTCTCTCAAAAATATCAGTGTTGGGAGGCAATAATCTTGAAAGTTTTGAAATACACTTTCTGCAGTTGTATGAATAAGAAATAATAGCCAATCTTAATCAGATCTGGTATTATCTGCTTCCTTCCTACAAAATAAACTAAGCAATATGTAAGCACATAACTCCTGACCTTGTGCATGCCATCTAATACCTTTCCTCACGTGATGGCTACGTGCAAAAGTTGTGTGTCTCAATATACTGTGTAGCAGTGCTTTCTGTGATGATAAGGGCTCAAGCCATATGCACAGACCTGTACTTGAACCTAGGAAGTGCCTAAGAGTATAAACACTCATCTAGGAATCAAAGGATTTAAGAATATCTAAAGTAGACTCTATGTTTACTGAGACTGTGGTGCTATCTAGCCTAGCATTTTCCCCCCTGATTTTAATCCCATTGCCGCTGGTTGTTGCTACTACTACTGCTCACACACACACTCACCAGCACTGGAGAATATGTGCACCTACAGATAACAGATTCACTGAAAGATGATGTTTGGCCCCAGGCTAACTGACTTGGCTTGGTTTGCTCAGTAGAACTGACTTACAATGACTGCTTATCCAGGCACTATTTCATGTCACTGAGGTCAATTTGGCAATTATTTATGGGATTTCCTAAAAGATTGGCTGTCAAAATATTACTTATTTATCCTTAGTCTATTCTCTTTGATCTCTCAATGTAGATTATTACAAACAAGAGTATTTTTTAATTTTGTTTTCAAAAAATGTGCTGGGGTCTCTTGGTGAATGGTAAGTAAACCCACAGGGCAGAATATTAATGGGTATGTACAAGTGATGTATTATAACCTAGTAATAACTTAATAGTTATTATAAATGTTGGCATGGATTAATGCACACATTCTCTTATGAGCTTCACAGATTGGAATTAATACAAGAGCTTAATTCAAGAAATTAATCAGAATATAGTCATGGAACAACTTTTTTTTTGCTGTGCAAATGCAGTGTATGCTTACTCGTCTGCCTAATCCATTTGGCTAAAAAAAGATTAGGGTTTTGTTTAAGCTACTTTTCTCTGAGTTATTTTCCAACAAGCTTTTGAAAATGAAATCTAGCTCTTTATGTTTCTTCTAAATGTGTCCTTCCTTTGTTGTTTAGGGAAAGCTTATCATGTGTGAAGTCAGTATAAAGGCTTCTCAGCTGATCATTGCTGGGTTATATGGTAGAATTAAAAGTGCTGTTTCAAAGGGTAGTCTTTGGAAGAAGGTCCTTTACTGACCACTTAATGTATATGATACTAGTGTCTGCCTTCACCATGCAGTGGTATAGGTAGACAATATGATGCTTTGGGGCACTAATGTAGAAGAACAATTTTATTTTATTTTTTTTATAGTGTTACAGAGGCTTGCTAATTTTTCCCTATTCGAAACTCTACTCTCCTGAGCCTACCTGGTGATACAGCAATGTAATACCAGCTTCTGTTTGCATCTGCTACAAGCTCTCACTCCAGGTGGCATGGCAGGCAGTCTGAGCTGTCACTGTATTTCCACAGGTTCTATTTAGTGCCCCTTGTAGCCCCACTCAGCTTTTATACATTGCAGTCCTGATATGGGTCTGAATGACACCAAGGGAGATGCATAGGTCTGACCCATGCCTCAGCTTGTTACAGAGGATGCTGTTGCCCCCAGTCCTTACAAAACTAAATAGAATACTTGGTAAGTGCTCCCCAAGCTTTTGCTTGTTTCAGTCCATATAATGAGGATTCTGAAAAAGCAGTGGGCACTGGGGTTCTGTCATGCAGTCTCATTCCCTGTTCTCAGCAGCTGAAACATCTTATGGTCTGTGAAACCACTAGAGGAGAAATAATAAGGAGATGCTTAATATTTCATACTTAAAGCAGATAAGATGAATCCAAATTCTCTTTGTTTGCCATTTACAAGTTATGCAAGTTTGTGGAATCACATAGTGGTTTGAGTCAGAAGGGACCATAAAGATTATCTAAGTCCCAACCCTCTTTCCTTGGGCAGAGACACTTTCCACCAGACCAGCTTGTTCAAAGCCCCATCCAAACTGGCCTCGAACACTTAGAGGGATGGGGCATCCACAGCCTGTCCCAGTGTCTCACCACTCTCCCAGTGAAGAATTTCTTCCTTACATCTACTCTAAGTCTACCCTCTTGCAGTTTGAGACCATTACTCCTCAGTCCTACCACTACAATTGGTGACCTTTCCTATAGGCTCCCTTTCAATACTAGGTGGTTGCAATAAGTTCTCCCTGAAGCCTTCCTCTTCTCTGGGGTGAGCAATCCCAGCTCTCTCAGCCTGTGTTCATAGGAGAGCCTAATAGGCAACATAGTGTTATCACATGTATTATGATCTCTAGTCTGACATAGATGGAAAATGAAGGTGATTCCATACCCAGAAGTACAATGAATTCAGGGAATACTTCACATTAAAGTATGCTCCCTCCCTGAAGGTGTTCAAGGCCAGGTTGAATGAGGCCTTGAGTGACCTGTGCTAGTGGGAGGTGTCCCTGCCTATGGCAGAGGGGTGGAACTAGATGATCCTTGAGGGCTCCTTCCAACCTTACCATTCTATGGTTCTATGATTCTATCTTGACTGTTTGTATACAGTGAGCAAAAGCACAAGTTAAGATACTTGAAACAGAGGCTTTGGGGCTTTTAGGACAGGTTTGGAAAATAATATTTATGCATAAGGCCAGATTTTAGCATTGCATTAATATCTAGCTGCACAGTAATGTGTCAAATGAAGANGACCTGCACTAGATTATGGTGCTACTCTGGCAGGGGAGTAGGACTGGATGATCTCTGGACATCCCTTCCAACCGCTAACATCCTGCGATATGTCCTCATTGTTGTGCTTTGAGGATTAATGCTCCAGTGCTGTTATGGGTGACCATAGGAGGTCTCAGTACAAACTATTCTTTTTATGTCATGTAACACCTTGCAGAGTTTGCCTAATCATATGGAATATGCAAATATTGCTGCCTTCTGTATTTGAGAGTGCAGCAGTCATGTTCCCTTTGTCAGGCTTCGACACAAAATGTTGGACACTTGAATGATGATTCCTTCGTAGAATCATAGAACCACAGAATGGTAAGGTTGGAAGGGACCTCAAGGATCATCCAGTTCCAACCCCCTGCCATAGGCAGGGACACCTCCCACTAGCACAGGTCACTCAAGGCCTCCTCCAACCTTGCCTTGAACACCTCCAGGAAGGGAACAGCCACAACCTCCCTGGGCAACCTGTGCCAGTGTCTCACCACCCTCACTGCAAACAACTTCCTCCTAACATCCAGTCTAAATCTCCCCTCTGCCACTTCAAACCCATTCCCCTTGTCCTGGCATTGCAAGACCTTGTCAATAGTCCCTCTCCAGCCTTCCTGTAGGCCCCTTCAGATCCTGGAAGGCTACTCTAAGGTCTCCTGGAAGCCTTCTCTTCTCCAGGCTGCAGAGCCCCAACTCTCTCAGCCTGTCCTGATTGCAGAGCTGCTGCAGCCCTCTCAGCATCTTCGTGGCTTTCTCTGGACCTGCTCCAACACTTCCATGTCCTTCCTGTGCTGGAGGCTCCAGAACTGCACACAGGACTGCAGGTGGGGTCTGAGGAGAGCAGAGCAAAGGGGCAGAATCACCTCCCTTGCCCTGCTTTTACATTTTCAGTTAGTAAAATCAAGTTGCCACAACAGAGAGCTAGCCAGTTCAAAACATTAACTAGCTCGTGGCTTTTGACCACGCAGCAACATAAACTTAATGCAGTGATTCCTGGAAAGCAATAAATACCATCTTATGTGGAAATGTGCAATGAAAGGCTGATTTTTATAACACATTATAGAATGTCTGGTCTGAAGAAAATAGCTTCTTTGCAAAATTAGTTTACTTTGTGTCAGTTTGTACTTTCATAATGTAGCATAATAAAAAAGGTAACATTGGCCATTAATGTAAGTAGGTTCTACGTGCTTTGATTAAGAAGCACATTTCAGCTGTTTGTGCTATGAATATGATTTTTGCAGGCTGTGAGTGTTTGTATGGAAGGCTCTGTGGACTGGAATTTGGTAATAGATATCTTGTGAAAGTGGTTGTGAATTAGGCAGCCTTTTTTTCCCCATAGTTATACTATTTTCGCTAGAAATTAAACTGGAATATGAAGATGTGTGTAATGTACATTGCACTGAGTGATTTGGAATTGTAATCATTTGGTTTTTTTGTTGGAGTCTCTTTCTTTTCTTTAATTGTTTCTGCCAGTGAGCTGTAACATATGCCTCTCAAGCTGCTGATTCAGTAACATGGATCCCAGGGCATGAAAATGTATTGGGAGAAAGGAAAAAAAAAAAAAAAGGCAAGGAAGAAAAAAATACTCAGACAGAACCTTAGAACCTGAGATGTGATAATTTACTGACAGGTAAATTTTGAATTATCCACTTTTTAAGGTACTGGTATATATAAAGCCCAGATATTCAGATAATTGGCCTTTCAGGTAGGAAGAAATTGTTCCCTTTTGTTTTAGAGAATAAAAAATTTGAAAAGCAGGCAGAGACTTTGGATCAAACTCGAAGTGTTCAGGATGAGACTCTTGAAAAAAAAAATGCTACCAAAGAGCCTTAATCCTTAAAGCTTTCTGAAGGAACATGCCAGTCAGCTCTGAAAATCTTGATGCTATTTAATATTCAAATCACATGAAATTCAAATAATCAGGCTTCTTCCTGTCATTCAGAGGTCCTGAAATCACACAATAGGTGTTAGCTCATGAAAATATGAATTCTATCTTTTTCTTACAGTATATTAGAACTTGGAGGCTTTTACTGTACTTATGAAGCGCTTGAGAGGTGTAATGAAATAGTTTCATTGCAAGTGAATGTGTATTTCCAAATTTCATTTCCATTTTGTGTAGGTCTTTTTTTGTTTTTTGAAGCTGCTTTCCTGTCCACCACATTAAAAAGAAAAATCAGAAGGGTACTTTGTTAATATTTTTAATCGTGGCTAGGTCATTAACCTCATTTGATGCATTAGCTCCATACAAAGTGCAACTCTGACTAGAGTATCTCATGTAACCTTAAAGGCATAATTTGTGAAACATGTTCCTTCAGAATACGATTCCTTTGAGTCATGTAAACTTTGTGCCATGAAAATAAAAGCCAACTGCATATCAACAATGTTATACAAGTAACTGGTTTGCAATTCCTGCTGACAGATCTGCGGGCATCAATACTGCTGAAGAATGTCGTTGGAGCTAAGTGTGCTTTGCCTGGATATCAAAACCATTTCTTGTGGCTCTGCTTTGAAGATTGAACCATTGTTTTCTTTCACTGGGCATCTAACTGGGCAGGAATTTTTGGTTTTGAAAAAATTATATTTAACATATAAGGCTTGTCACAGACTGGATATGTCCAAGAGAGTATGAACGTAATCAATCCTCTCTGCTGTTTTCTTTCACTTTGAGGTCATAGAATCATAGAATGGTAAGGTTGGAAGGGACCTCAAGGATCATCCAGTTCCAATCCCCTGCCATGGCCAGGGACACCTCCCACTAGTACAGGTCACTCAAGGGCTTGTCCAACCTGGCCTTGAACACCTCCAGGGAGGGAGCAGCCACAACCTCCCTGGGCAACCTGTGCCAGTGTCTCGCCACCCTCACTGCAAACAACATCCTCCTAACATCCAGTTTCAATCTCCCCTCTGCCAGTTTAAACCCATTGCCCCTTGTCCTGTCATTGCAAGCCCTTGTCAGATTGCTGTGGCATTTCTTGCACCTGTATTTCTCATCAAGTAGTAGCATTAAAATCCATGTGGGAGTGGACTCCACAGGATAATCTCATTATGAATCCATTTTGGTTTTATATTTAAGTGCAGGTACAATAACCATGCAGCTAAACTAGTAAATAGTACTATGCTGTCAGCAGTGAAGAGTTTATAGCAGGAACAGATTCTCACCATTGACAACTTCTTGATGAGGCCAAGAGTGAGCTGAAAGACCTAAGAGTGCACTGGGAAAGGCAGTTGCTGGTAAGATCATTCTGTTGCACCAGGTACCAGAGAGCATACGGTGGAGAGCTGGCCCAGAGAACACTGATGCCTCTTTAACCAGGACTAAATCTGTTCTGAATGCACTGCACACCAGTAAAAGCAGTTCAGCCACACACTGATATGTTTATTATGAAATGGCTAAGACTTTTAACACCAGAAAGAGGAGCAAATCCTGTCTTTGAAAGAGAAAGAGTTAGCTTCTGTATTCTGTCAGAAGAGAATATAAAAGTGACTAGCAGAGTGGTGCCGTGAGCTGAATTGATTTTGAGATGCTTGGTTAACACCAACTGGATCACCATTTTCTCTCTAACAGATGAGAAGTAGAATGAATGATCCTAGAACTCGATAAGATAAGCTGGGTCTAAATATCTGAGTTTAAAAAGCATTGAAGCCTTAGTGGAGGCAAATACAGAAAGGCACCAAAGCAAAGACTTCTTTGAGCACAGTGACCTTGAGCAGTCCCTTGACCTTATTTCTAACAAATTTCAATCTCTTCCTGCTGATAGTCCTGGTCTCAAACACAGGGCTCTAGGCTGTATCTCAAGTGTTGTAAACCAAGATCGCTCCTTTGAGGCTGTCAGCTCACATCAAGTATGGATCTGATCTGCTGTTCGTAGCTCAGCCTCAAACAAATGGAAGCATTTTCTGACATTCTTTGACTATCTCATTTGAAGAGGAATCTAGCAAGCTTTCTAGCCAATGCCTCCAATTCATCTCTGGTATATTTGAGCTGAGGTCAGTGCTATGCCAGGGANTCTGTGCTCCACAACCTCCCTGGAGGTGTTCAAGGCCAGGTTGGAGGAGGCCTTCAGTGACCTGCACCAGTGGGAGGTGTCCCTGCCTATGGCAGGGGGTTGGAACTGTATGACCTTTGAGGTCCCTTCCAACCTTACCATTCTATGATTCTATGAAACTGCACAGCCTAGAGTCAGTTCCTTGGGTGGTCAGCAAAGTAACTGAGACAGAACTCTGCCAGGATAAAAAGACACAGTGAGGAAGTGCATAGCTGGTTGCAAAAGCTCACAGTCACTGCAAATGTTTCTCTATAAGCCTAATAATGAAGTGTACCATGGAACATCAAGTTAAATTCCTCATAGATTAATAAAACTGTTACAAGCCACAAATTCACGTATTGCATTTTCACAGTGTAAAAAGAATTATTTGAAAAGCTGCCTTTTTATTTCAACTGCTGCTTTTCCTGCTATTTTTTAATAGTGAATGATAATGAAGTTGTCATCTTACATATAGGATAACAAATTGCCTTGCTCTGAATACCAGGCTATTACTCACTCACAGGGCCCTGATTATGTTCTGCTAGAAGAGTGTGACAAGTGCTTTATGAACGACACAGTCCTGGAAGGGAACTCAGTCAGTGTTCATTACAGGGTCAGCCTCCCAGAATTTGAAAATGGGAACTTCATTGCATAGAGGTATGATCAAATTTTTCATACTCACTGTGTAAGTAATACCTATCTGTGCTGCTTTTGGCTAGGATAGAGTTAATTTTCTTCACAGTAGGTGGTATGGGGCTGTGTTTTGGAAATGTGATGAAAATAGTGTTGATAACACAGAGATGTTTTAGTTACTGCTGAGCAGTGCTTACATAAGGTCAAGACCTTTCCTGCTTGTCACCCTACCCTGCCAGTAAGTAGTGGGAGTGCACAAGAAGTTGGGAGAGGACACAGCTGGGACAGCTAACCAAAACTGACCAAAGGGAGATTCCATACCACGAGATGTCATGCCTGGCATATAAAGCTGGGAGGAGAAAGAGGAAGGTGAAGACTTTTGGAGTGATGGTGTTTGTGTTCCCAATTAACCGTTACCCATGATGGAGCCCTGCTCTTCTGGAGATGGCCTGCCCACGGGATGTGGTGAATTAATTCTGTTTGGCATGGGCCTTTTGCTTTTCCTGTTAAATCCTTTTTATCCTAACCCACAGCTTTTCTCACTTTTACCCTTCTGATTCTCTCCTTCAGCCCACCAGGGGGAAAGTGATTGAGTGGCTGTGTGGGACTTAGTTGCTGGCTAGAGTTAAACCATGACAGTCTCCCATCACAATTCTGCACCTTCATTTTAGCTAGCACAGAGATCTTTCACTTGAGGAAAAGCATTGACACAAGACATATGTGGAAACTTACTTGGCTAATTTGACCATCTTTCATATAGAGTCCCACACTGACAAACACCTGCTTGTCACCCAGGCTAGAGACAAATCCATCTTTATGAATGCTTCCACAGAGCTCTATTATTATAGAATCATAGAATGGTAAGGTTGGAAGGGACCTCAAGGATCATCCAGTTCCAACCCCCTGCCATAGGCAGGGACACCTCCCACTAGCACAGGTCACTTAAGGCCTCCTCCAACCTGGCCTTGAACCCCTCCAGGGAGGGAGCAGCCACAACCTCCCTGGGCAACCTGTGCCAGTGTCTCACCACCCTCACTGCAAACAACNTGCAGTGAGGGTGGTGAGACACTGGCACAGGTTGCCCAGGGAGGTTGTGGAGCACAAAATCACCCAATGTGATCTTGGATCAGATTGGGTAATTCTGTGCTCCACAACCTCCCTGGAGGTGTTGAAGACCAGGTTGGAGGAGGCCTTGAGTGACCTGTGCTAGTGGGAGGTGTCCCTGCCTATGGCAGGGGGTTGGAACTAGATGATTTTTGAGGTCCCTTCCAACCTAACTCATTCAAAGATTTGCACAACCTTTCTATAATCTATTAATATTTCTGAGGAAACAGTCTTTTCAGAGTGCATCAATTTGCCCCAGAATACATGAATTTGCTTCAGATGACATGTGTCAATGTGCTGGTGTCAAGATGGAGGGAACAGGCTCTGCTCACTTGTGCACTGTGACAGGACAAGGGGCAATGGATGTCAACTACAGCACAGGAAGTTCCACCTCAACGTGAGGAAGAACTTCTTTACTGTAAGGGTCCCAGAGCCCTGGCACAGGCTCCCCAGAAAGGTTGTGGAGTCTCCTTCTCTGGAGCCTTTGAAGGCCTGTCTGGATGTGTTCCTGTGTGACCTGAGCTGGATTGTCTGCTCCTGCTCTGGCAGGGGGGGTTGGACTTGATCTCTTTGGGCTCCTTCCAACCCCTGACATCCTGTGATCCTGTGATCCCTCATTTTATAATTCCAGAATTAATGGGAATGAATGGTTACCATGACAGATAACTCATTAGGTAGATGCAAGAGATAACTCATTAGGTAGATGCAAAGCAGTTTACATAATAAGGTGTGATCTGGTTGGTGGTTCAGGAGAAGCTGAGAAGTCCTTGGCAGTGTAAACTGCTTAGCAACAGCTAAATCATCAGCCTGTTTTCAACATCATTTTCATCCTGAATCCAAAACAAAACACAGTACCAGCTACTAGGAAGAAAATTAATTCTGTGCCAGCTGAAATAAGGGCACGGGCATACCTGGGATCTCCTCCATTCTCACAGAGGTGTGTAACTCCTGGACTGTCCTTCTGAAGCCTTTGCCAAAGAGGTTTCTGCCATGACAAATTTCTCCATTCAGAGAACAGTTATTTTTTTTTTTTTTTTTTTTTTTCCCCAAGAGGACATACAAAGACTTAAGAATTCTCTCCCTGACCAATTGTATGACACTTTGGATAAATCTTTATATGCAATAATACTCAAGGACCTAAGTAATACATCATATTTGATTTGACCAGGCATAAATCATTTATTCATGATATATCGTTCATAACTTGATTCATTGACTCATCTTTAGACAAGACAAGGTCAGAAGAAAAAAATGATTAAGCTTTTTGCCTGCAGGAGGAAGAAGCTTAAACAACAAATTCATCTTCACATCTGACCTCATGAAACTTGACAGAAGATTTTAAAAATAGAAGTAGACTTAAAAAGCCAACTTTTACTCCCAATTACATCAGTTTAAATCCAGAGTCATGCCACTGACTATAGACTAAATGGGAAAAGCCTGTGCAAGTCAGTGGAGTTCGTACCATCAGGGAAGAATTTGACTCTATAAGAGGGGACTTGGACATTTAAAGTTGCAAATAATGCGTCTAAATATTTTATGGGCTCAAAGATGGCAAGTCAGACTTGGTACCCAGTCATATCATCATAAATCTGCCAAGGTGACATGAAACTTTGGGCTAGTCTGAGCCTTCTGGCAGGCTGAACTAAACAGCCTCCTTGATTTACAGTTAATGTAATGCTTCTGTTACTACTGGAATTTCATTTCAATGGACCTACTGCCTCCTGGAGCATCCTTGAGAGCAGCATCTGTAGAACTGTTCTGTTAATAACAAGACACCAAAGTATGTCATTGCCCTGCAATGTGTCCATGGCCCTAGCACTCTCTCCTGAGGTGTTTACCAATCCTTTGCTCATAGAAGAGAGCAAAACCCTCCTCATTGTAGTGCAGCACTGGTAACACTTGTTGGGGAATACTTACTTTGAGAGGAACTAATGCCACACTTGATGCAAAGTAAAGTAGATCCTTCAAACTAAGTTAAGATTGTTCATGTAGTGAAGTGTCCAAAGGTCACAGTAATACTCAAATGAGCATCTTTGGGGCTCTTCAGCCTGGAGAAGAGAAGGCTTCCAGGAGACCTTAGAGTAGCCTTCCAGTGTCTGAAGGGGGCTACAGGAAGGCTGGGGAGGGACTATTGACAAGGTCTTGTAATGACAGGACAAGGGGCAATGGGTTTGAACTGGCAGAGGGGAGATTTAGACTGCATGTGAGGAGACACTGGCACAGGTTGCCCAGGGAGGTTGTGGAGCACAGAATCACTCAACGTGATCAAAGATCACGTTGGGTGATTCTGTGCTCCACAACCTCCCTGGAGGTGTTCAAGGGCAGGTTGGATGAGGCCTTGAGTGACCTGTACTAGTGGGAGGTGTCCCTGCCTATGGCAGGGGGTTGGAACTAGATGATCCATGAGGTCCCTTCCAACCTTACCATTCTATGATTCTATGATCTTTGTGTTTATTTTAAAGTCTAGCAAACTAAAGCAAAGTGTCCAAATTGAACTTAATTCCATTTGGTAGAAATCCATTTGGTAGCAATCTCTGCTTGTTTGCAGTTCCCAGAGTGATTGAATGCCTCATCAAGTGAAACATAACAAAGCAGGGTTGGAATTCCCTCTGGAATTCTGTTTGTTTTTAAGAAACAAAGATGGAAGTGTGTAATTGTTAAAAGAGCTGCAATCAGCATTTTATATCAGTGAGTCTGGAAATGGATCTGAGTGAAAGACAATGATACACTGAAGAACTGATGGGGGGTTGTTTGCCGAGGGATTTTTGTGGGGGTTTGCTTTCTTTTTGGCTCTTTGTATTTCAGATTGTTGCATTACAGAGTTGCTCACAAATGTTAACAATTGTCAGTGTTACCTGGAGAATCCTTAAGCAGTGTATTTTCCCTACACATCATTCTAAAAACCTGTGCTAAATAACCTGGTGCTGATTTCACGTCTCCAGTGTTCAGTAACCTTTAAAATTTCTCATTTCTTTGCTTTGTGATTGTGTTTTAGGCAGCAGCATAAAAAACAGAGATGTATCAGCTGAAGGCATGCAATGGTATTTTCTTATATTACAGTTCTTGCTAGGAGCACCAGCTGTATTTTTTTTTTTTATATATGAATAAACACAACAAATGTAGACTGTTTAAAGGTAAATTCAGCCTTGGCTGTACAGAGTGGGACACCTACAGCAAGAATTGACTCCACTCTTACTGAAACCATTTACTCTGTGACAGCAACAGCTCTGTAAGAAATAGTCACATGGAACAGTCGTGACATATCCAAACCTAGCAAAACAACCAGCCTGTTTCTTTCATCAGAGAGACACACAGAAATACACAACATAGAAACCCAAATATTTTATTTTATTTTATTTTATTTTATTTTATTTTATTTTTATTTTACTTTATATTTTCTTCAATTTTATTTTATTTTATATTTTACATTTTANTTTTATTTTATTTCTTTTTCTTTTTTTAATGTAATTTTATTTATTTTTATTTTATTAATTTTTTTAATAATTCTTTTATTTTATATTTTATTCTTTTCTCTGCTATTTTATTTTATTCTGCTCTATTTTATTTTATTTTATTTTAATATTAGAATTTAACTTATTGTGGTTAAATAAGTTAAGCTTAACTTATTCTTTTAATATTAGAATTTAACTTATTGTGGTTAAATAAGCTTACATGGAAGCCTCTTCATGGTTGCTAAAGGCTGACGTTGTCTGCAGTGCAGTAATTCACTTTGGAAAATGCTTGCATCCAGGGCAGCAATGACCAAACATTATGTGGATGAACTGTGCAAAATTCCAGTGCATTGATTTAAGCTACTGTTCAAGGGGAAGTGGAAAACACAGCTACAGACCCTACCCAGCTGCCTATGGCTGAGCAAAGAGGGGGACCAGTTTGTCCTAGACAGAAACTGGGAAATGGAAAAGAACTGGATTGCTGAGGTGGAATTTTCTTCCATATTAAAAGTAGTGCATTTTTATTTTGCCCTCCTGACCCTGGAGTAAAAGGAGTGGAGTGGCTCTCTGAGCTAAGGTGATCACTTTTAGCTCCTTAAGAATGTGAGATAGGAGGGCAGCCCACTGGTTTTGCCACAGCAAGAATTAGCCAGAAGGATTCACTCTTGAAAGGACTTTCTCTGAAACCTTTAGCTTTAGATTTGGATCCTTTGTCTCATCCTGCATAACTGTCACACTGCATAGATCCTAAATCTGCGCTGTTTTAAGCAAGAGAGACATAATCATTTGGTCAAAACTAGCCTGTTTGTTTCACTTCTTTTCTTGTAAATCCTTATGCATAGGTTTCTATTCTGGTGGCATTTAAATTCCTGCAGAAGATTCCTAATTGCTTTCAAGGACATTGTGGCTTGACACTGTCCAAATGACACCTTCCATTATTGCTGTTCTAGTTCTCACCCATTCAAATGAAGTGTTACATTGATACTGCTAAACAGCTTGAAAGAAATTCTTGATAAAACTCCACTGATTTTAGCTGAATAAAACATTTCTGTAATATTGTCCACTTAAACTTTACTATTATCTCATTATTAATTTCTTCAGAATAAAGCCATTCATTGTGGTGTTCTTCTTGTCAATGCCTGGGGATTTCTTGGTGAACCAGTGCTGTATCACCTCAGCAAATGTGTTTCTGCATTCCAGTTTATTCCCATTTTATCCATGGCAGAACGTCCCTATTGCTCCCTTTCTTCATGGTATAAGCATCCATAGAATCATAGAATGGTTTGGGTTGGAAGGGACCTCCAAAGGTCAACTAGTCCAACCCCCCTGCAGTCAGCAGGGACATCCTCAACTAGATCAGGTTGCCCAGAGCCCTGTCCAGCCTCACCTTGAATATCTCTGAGGATGGGTCCTCAACCACCTCCCTAGGCAACCTGTTACAGTGTCCCACTGCCCTCATAGTAAAGAATCTGTTCCTAACATCCTATCTAAATCTGCTCTTCTCTAGTTTGAAGCCATTGCCCCTCATCCTGTCACCACAGGCCTTTGTAAACAGCCTCTCTCCATCCTTCNTAAACAGCCTCCTGTAGGCCCCCTTCAGCTACTGGAGGGTTGCTATTAGGTCTCCCTGGAGACTTCTCTTCTCCAGGCTGATCAGCCCCAGCTCCCTCAGCCTGTCCTTGTAGCAGAGGTGCTCCAACCCTCAGATCATTTTCATGGCCCTCCTCTGGACCTGCTCCATCAGGTGCATGTCCTTCCTGGACACAGCGCTCCAGATGAGGTGTCACCAGAGCAAAATGGCAGAATCACCTCTGGATCTGCTGACAGTGCATCTTTTGATGCAGCCCAGGATGAGATTGGCCTTTTGTGGTGCCAAATCACACTGTCTGCCCATGTCCAGCTTCCCACCCATCAGCACCCTCAAGTCTTCCTCCACAGGGCTGCTCTCTAACACCTCATCCTCCAGTCAGTATTGGTTGTGAGGATTGTTTTGGCCCAGGTGCAGAACCCTGCACTTGCTCTTGCTGAACCTCGTGACGTTCACCTTGCAGCTTGTCCAGGTCCCTCTGCATGCCATCGTGTCCCTCTGGCATATTGACATCACCACTCAGCTTGCTGTCATCTGTAAGCTTGCTGATGGTGCACTCGAACCCACTGTCTGTGTCACTGATGGAAATATTCAACAGCACAGTACATGTAATGTGGAATGTCACNTGCTGGGGGCTCCAGAACTGCACTCAGGACTGCAGGTAGGGTCTGAGGAGAGCAGAGCAAAGGGGCAGAATCCCCTCCTTTGCTCTGCTGGCCACTTGTGCTTAGTTACTTTGATGTATCTTACAAAGCTGGAATTTTAGATCAAGGCCTTGTTAGCTCAGAACTGAAGACATTGCACTTCCTGAAAAACTACCTGTGCACTACCTTTTCACTTGATACATTTTCTTACGTGCACTCACTCAGCTTATGCATTTGCTTTTGCTTTGTAAGAAAGAAAAGATGCCAAACTGAACAAATTGCTGTGCAAGCAGCCTTAGCCCAGAGTTGCATAGCCATTCCTATTCAAGCCTCTTCTACCATTTTAGACACATAGAAGCGATCAGTTTTACAGGTCAAGATTAAATTTATATAATCCCAGCACTAAGCACATCAATTTGTTGGTAAAAAAAAAAAGAAAAATGCAAAGAAAGAAATTGTTATTAACACCCTTTTTCATATTTCACTTTTTGAGTGAGTAGAGCCACGCTGGAAGGAATATATCATGCAGCATGTCTGGGTGTATTTCCCAACTGCTGTTAAGAACAAAAACTATTAATACTAAAACATGGTATTCAATGGATAAGGTCAAATTCATTCTGCAGCTGTAGTGACATTGTAATTAATGAGAGATTTGTATATGGCAAGAAAGGAGAATATGGACCCGTTAATGCACATCTGAAAACCAAAGACCATTTATCTCCTGGTAATTCTAGCACACACAGGATAGTCTATGATTTTTTTTCCCTCTAAATGAAGGATGGAAAAGCCATGTAAAAAGTAGAAGTGGCTGAATCTATAAAAGATACCCCAAAGTCTGAAACTTGTGCAGTATTATGCCAAAGCAGAATGGGAAGAGTGCAGAGGGACAATATCTGGAAGGCTACAAAGATCTGTTCTGGTTTTCAGGTTGGGTAAGTGCTTTATCATATGCAGCAATGTTAGTGTTCCATTATATGTATGGGGAAATTAAGCATAAATGAAATGCCCAGGGCCATTCAGAAGAGCTCAGGAAAAAACCTCCAAGAGCTCCAGTCCACTGTTGTATGCACTAAGCCCCAGTGTTTCTCTGCCTGCCATAGGGTGGCTGGAGTGGCATAGAGAAATTACATCAGTAGGAAGGTGCCTATTTCATATTGCCATTGCAGGCTGAGCACTGAACAAGGGCAGTGTGGCACTAGACCCACCCCAGATAGAATCATAGAATGGTAAGGTT
>WBNM01011287.1:110950-205826 GCA_013399055.1 Ramphastos sulfuratus | reverse complement strand
CCTTCTTGTAGCCCCCTTTAGGTGTGAGAGGCTGCTATTAGGTCTCCCCAGAGCCTTCTCCAGGCTGAACACCCCCAGCTCCCTCAGCCTGTCCTCACAGCAGAGGTGGTCTAACCCTCTGCTCATTTTCATGGCCTCCTCTGGACCCTCTCCAGCAAGTCCATGTCCATCCTATATTGAGAACTCATATCTGCCCATACATCTGCTTTATAGTCCAGAACTTGCCCTTAGCAGCAGCCAGGCCCAAGCTTTGTATTGTGATCTCACATCTCAGCAGGGCAGTGGAATCAACTTCCCAACCAACAGGCTCATGGCAGGACATGTGAGGCTGGAGATTAAGTCCTCTCAATACCTGATACAGACAAAGGAGAGAACTTGCAGGCAAATCCTGCAAAATCCCGAGCTGATGTGACTGCTCAGTGCTACGCTGAGGCTGGAGGACCTCCAGAGGACATGGCCCATCTGAACTTTCCGGTGTTTTTTGCCCCCTATCTGCTACTGGAAATTGCAAACTAGCTGCTGGGCTCTCAGAAAACAGTTTTTTAACAGGTGGCACTAACACTTGGTGGAGGCAACCAGCAGTGTCTGGAGCAGGAGGGCTTCTGGTGATCACAGAATCTTAAAATGGCTTCAGTTGGAAGGGACCTTAAAGATGATCTATTTCCAAACCCCATGCCATGGGCAGGGACATCTCCTGGTAGAACAGGTTACTCAAAGCCCCACTGAGCCTGGTCTTAAACACATCCAGGGATGAAGCATCCACAGCTTCTCTGGGCACCCTGTTCCAGTGTCTCACCACCCTCATAGTAAAGAACTCCTTCCTGATGTCCAATCTAATTCTTCCCTGGTCTAGTTTAAAATCATTGCCTCTTGTCCTATCACCACAGGCCCTCATAAAAAAATCCCTCTCCAGCTTTCCTGCAGCCCCCTCCAGGTTCTGGAAGGCTGCTCTAAGGTGTCTCTACAGCCTTCTCTTCTCCAGGCTGATCTTAGTGAGCACTGCAGCTCCGGAGGTCCTGCTGAGGGTGCACAATGGAGTCTCACCTTTCAGTTCTGGAAGTGAAGTCCCACATTTGAGCACCTGTGAACTCCACACTGAGGAACAAGCCATGCACTGCACAGCTGCAGCAAGGTTGGGCTTTGGGGGCACAGGGTGGAAGGAAAGAGGCTTCCCCTGGCACCACCAGCTTCCCGCTCCCTTCAGCGTACCCAAGAAAAAACATTTCCCAAGGCCTTGGTTTCAAACCACACTAAGTGCATCCTGCAAAGATGCCACCAGTCACTGGGTAACGTACATTACTCGCCTTATTCTGCCCGAGGAGTTGCATTTAATATCCTGCAGTTGCATTTAATATCCTGCCTATTTATGTTTTTTAAAGACCAATTAAATATTAAAGGCATTTATCAAGGTTTAACGCTGCAGTGAGTGTAACAGCTCAGATGCCACTGATGCCAGCCTGTGCGGTTTCAGTGGGGAGGTGTGAAGGGAGCTGTGGGTTTCTGAGCTGCTCTGCCCTGCACAGAGCATGGTGGGGACATGGGTGGCCCAGGGGACTGAGATAGGACACTGCCACCCTTTTCAGCTCCATGCCTGCGCTTCCAATCTGAGCTAGGCAGCTGCAGAGAGCATCAGAGAGGTGCCCACTTTCAGGAAGCCTCCCCAGCTCCTCCTAATCCTGTACCAAAACCTCTTTTCCTGCTCTGCTTTGGAAACCTAAAATCACAGCCACCGCCTGAATAGAGCTGGTTTGGGAATTTGTCAGCTCACTGTGTTTTCATCAGTAAATACCAGTTTGTGGAAATTCAAAGCCTCCCAAAAAAAAAAAAAAAAAAAGGATCAATTGTGACAAATTACCCATTTCACCAAAAATTCTGGGAAAAGGCTCAGAAGGTCAAAATGTCCCACTTTATGACACATTGAAAATGAAAGAAAATCGATTTTTAGGTTAATAAATCTGAGGTAATTTATGGTTTTGCAAAAAGAAGTAGGAATGAAAGGCAACTATCAAAATATTTTTAAATTATTTCAAAAAACCTGTTCAGTGGAATCAAAAGGTGCTTTTTTTTTTTTTTAATTTCCCCCCCCCCCCCCCCAAGATTTTGTCGTTGATGTAAAATTGGAATTTTACATCTCTGTTCCTTGTTGCTGGTAGGAACTCATTTCTTTTCTATCTCAAGAATAGCAGGGGTGGGGAAATTCTTCCTCAGCTGGTTCTGGCCTCTCTAACACAACCTCAGATGGATTATTGCTGGTGTTAACTTTACAACAGATGCCAGAGGCCTCTGCTAAGCTTCACTGCCCAGGCGGCTCTGGGCCAACATGTCTGCAGACATCTATCCTTCTCTTCCTCCAAGTGCCAGCCCTGCTGTGGGGAGTAGGTGATGAAGACCTATCGGATCAGCCATCACCATCGCCAGCTGATAGGCACAACCTGGAGCAGGATGCAGGTTGCAGACCCACTGCTAGTTGCTGAGAGGAAGGAGTCCCTCTGGAGCCTCTGAAGGTACCTTTCCAGGGGTTCCCCATTCAGCAAACCCCAAAGAGATGGACAGGCAGCAAGCCTTTAGATGCTGAGCAGATGACTTGCTGAACTGGGAGCAGATGAGCGAATCCTTTCCTCACTCTCCCTGGCCCTCCTCAGCCCGGTTAAATGCAGCTGTGTCCCTCTGGACCTGCAGCATCAGACAGTGGTACCCCGTACAGGTGAGCAGGACCTCTTCCTCAGGCAGAATAAAACCCTGGAGAAAGGGTTCAATACAACACCTCCCTGACACCATCTGGCATGGATGGCTTCCTTGTGGCCAACCCATCAAGGTCCCATGCCACCACTGGTGCCCCCAGTGCTTTGGGGTGGGCTGCGGTGAGGCTGTCTGGGGCTCAGGAGCCGGCATGCAGGTGGGCAAGCTCTTTGTGACAGACATCTGTGCGAAGATAAAGGCAGCAGAAAGGGAGAATATGCTGATAGAAATAAATGAGGCTGAGATAATGAAGCGGCATCCAACATCTCCAGCGATGAGTAATAGGCAAGCAGATCAAACAGGCACCCAGTTAGGGGTAGCAGTCAGAGAGGGAGCCTGCCGGTCCCCTCCCTCTCCCCGCACGCTTCTTCCCCCCCTCTGTCTCCCCTCCTCACTCGCCCTCCTCCTCCCCCTGCATGAATCTTTCATCCAGAATAACGTCTCTCTTCATGAGGAGAGAAAGAATTAAATATTTCACGAGACCGCAGTCAATCTTGCAGAGCCCTTCTGTTGACATTTCAAACATATATTTGACACTGCTTTCTCATTCCCTCCTGGTAGAGCAGAGAGCTCTGCAGAGAGCCCATTACCTTCCACAAGGAGAGGACGTTGTGGGCTGTTCGAGCCACCCTATTGGGAGACGAGATGGAGGGAGCAACCCTCTGCCGCCCTGAGACACTCTCCTTTTATCTACCCTCCCTTTTCCTTCTCCCTCCCTCCCTCCCCACCTCTCCCTGACCAGCTCCCTTGGAGCAGAGGCAGCCTCTTCCCTGTGCTTTGTCCTTTCCTTTCAGTGAAGTTGAGTTGTGCCTTTGTGTCAATAGCAGGACCTAAAAGCTGCCAGCTCCATCGGCATTGAGGATAAAGCATTACTGAGACATGTTCTGGGGGAATCCTGACCCCTCTGCTCTGCAGCACCCGTGACAGCTCTGCTGCCATGGTCCAAAGCACAGGTCGCACAAGGAAGAGGACAGAGGCTGGGATTTCATTCTGTTGTCAACCTCTACACTTCAGCTGGCCATTAAAATCTGGAAGGAGGGTGATAAGAGCCCGTCCCCCCCAAATCCACATTGTTAATTTTTTGATGTTCCCAAGCAACTCTCTCACCAGACAGAACACAACTTGGGCAGCAGGAAGAGAGTGGCAAATACCAGCAGTGGCTGCAGGGTTTGCCTTGTCCACAAGAGGAGCATCACTGCTGGCCCCACCAAGCACCCCGAGGGTCCCCACCCCACAGCGGGCTGCAGCAGCCAAGGTCGCCTTGCTTGGGAAGCCTCATTGCAAGGCTGGCAGGAGAGCACTGGAGCTGTGCCAAAGGGGTGACACTCCCAAGGCTCCTCGCACAGGGAGTCTCACAATGTTTACAGGAATAACTAAGTCAACACAATTATTCATACAATTAGCTTTACCTGGCCCTAACAGCCAGAGAGTGGAAGCCATTTAAAACATAGATGAGTATCTAGGGGGCAAATGAAGAGGGTGTAGACACCTAATCCTTCTCCTTCTTCAAGTGCCTAAGCTACCTTCATAATTCCGACCTAAAGTTTGTGATTTTATAGAAAATGGGTCAGGGTGGAAAGATTAAGTGACCACAGTTTGGATTTCACAGAATGACAGAGGTTGGAAGGGACCTCTGGGGATCACTGGGTGGTAAATACCAGCAGTGTTTGCAGGGCTTGCTTTGTCCACAAAAGGAGCATCACTGCTGGCTCTGTCACCCCACCAGGCACCCTGAGGTCCCCACCCCACAGCGGGCTGCAGCAGCCAAGGTCGCCTTGCCTGGGAAACCTCATCACAAGGCTGGCAGGAGAGTGCTGGAGATGTGCCAAAGGGGTGACACTCCCCAGGCTCCTTGCACAGGGAGTCTCACAGCTGGAGCACTAGAGAGTGGGGATCCCTTGCTCCCACACAGGAGCCAAGGGAGAAGAAAATGGAGGGACCTTCCTTCCTCAGCACCAACATACTCAAGCATCTCTCAAATACATAAGCCATCCTCAGTAGCTTCCTAGGTAGCAGAAAGCCCAGCTGCTCTCTGGGCTGCTGCCAAAATTTCCATTGTTCCTCTCACATCTCAGAAGGTAAAGATCTGCAGCACGGAAGGCCTTCACAGCAGGGCTGGACGGGGCTGGGTGACATGTCCCCGCCTGGCACCGGCACAGCGTGCCCTGACCGTAGCGCACCGCAGCAGAGTGCTGGGTCCAAGCTGTCACCCCCTGTTAGTGCTTCTCTGCCATTAATCTAACCTCTGATCCCTGCAGCCCCTCCATGTCCTCTGCTAGCCTGCCCTCCAGAGAGGGAAAAATGGCAACGTTTTCATCAGTGGTTTCCATTCTGTGATGTCTCCAAAGAAGGAGATGGGGACAAGGAGACACTTTGCAGCACAGACAGGAGGCAATGTTTCCAGAGCAGACATTTCACTCCCAAAGTTCCACCTCTGACCCAAGGCATCCACTGCCCTTTTCACTCCTTCCACTAACGCACGGCTCATGGTAAGCCCACTGCCTGGAAAATCTGGGAGAATCAGAATTGATTAAGAGCAGGGCCCCTGACTGTGTTTGCTGTCCCCCATCACAGCTCTGGGGTCCTGGGATGTGGCTTGGCACTTCTGGTGCCTGCAGGCAGATGACTGCAGCCATGGCACCAAATAGCTGCAAACTGGAGGCAGGGGAAGGAAGGTTCAAGGTTCTTCAGGAAAACTGGACAGAACTTCAGAAGCTTTTCCTGTTTAACGAGGTTTTACAAATTGTTTCTGAGGTCCTATGATCCCTCCAGTGTGTCAGCTGAACAAATCCCTTTCCTCTTTTTAAGTTCTATATTTAAAGATACATTTAATCCCCCTCTTAAAATGCTTCCCGATTCCTAACATTACAGGACTAAGGTTTTCATCTATTTCTGTCCTCCTGACTCAAAATGCTTGCTGTAACCTTTTGAGTCCTCTTTAGAACAGCAGAGATTGATGCTTGTAGATCAAAAAGAAAGATTTATGATCCCCGGTATTTTCCTTGCAAGCACCCACGACCCACATGAGCTCACATAATGAGATTCGATGGCTCCGAATCAACACTGCAGGCTGGAATGAAGATACCACTCTCCAAGAGCAAAGGAAATGGAGCAAGAGCTGTCTACCACAGAGCACATTCTTCTGCCCCGTGGCACCTTTCAGCTCCTAAAAGCAAAGCCACTCCCCTGGGGATGCCAGCGGGAAGCCCTGGGTGGAGCAGGATCCACCCTTCCCCCCCCCCACACACCCTGCTGGAGACCACAGACCCAAAATAGCCACTGCAGGGCTAGCCTGGGGACTGTCCCCACAGCCTGGGTGGAAGCCCTGCAGCGAGCACCACACGGGAGGGCTCGCTGAGCTGATCACATTGATTTCTGCTGGCACTAAAGCTCCAGGAAGAGAAAAATATCTTAACATTGCAAGGAAGTATTTTGCAGTGAAGCGTTTAGGTGGCACTTCTCTTCCCCGCTAATTTTTGCTTTGTCAATGCCGCTGGAAAGTATTTCTTGTGACTGACAAAGCGGCAGGATTTATGAATAGGCAAATTAAGAATAAAGAGGAAAGAAATAAGTCTGTTGATAAAAAAGCTGAATAATTCAGTTGAGGATCAGTTACTTGAGTCGATTCCCCCAGAATTTGAATGAAATCATTTTTACTTAAAGTAAGTTTGTCTTTTGGGTTGAAAACCTGCGAGCCGGAAAGCAACATATTTGCATTTTGCTTTCCAATATATAAACTGAGACTTCATTTTTGTCGGCTTTCTTGTTGAATAATCTGCTCTAATTTAATTGGAATTTGAATCCTATAAAAAGCATTTTCTACTTAGTTTTTCTACTGATCTCGGGTATTGAGATTTTGTGATCTGAAAAAGCAATACATCTGTGGGTGCTTATTATCATACTCGGAGGAGCTGCATTGTTCCCGTGCTTTCTGCTGAATAATCTGCCCAATCTAAAATGCAGCTTTGCCTTAGCTCCTTTTTAAAATGTTATGATGTGAAGAAGGATTTGTTTGTGTTTTCTGCTGGGAAGTGTTTTCCACTGAGTAAAACAGGGCAGGAGGGGCTCTGATTGTCCCTGCCTATGGCGGGGGCGTTGGAACTAGATGATCTTTGAGGTCCTTTCCTACCTAAACCATTCTATGATTCTATGATTCTGTCAATGCTTACAGGAATAACTAAGTCAGAAGAATTACTCATACAATTAGCTTTATCTGGCCCTAATGGCTAGAGAGTGGAAGCCATTTAAAATGTAGATGAGTATCTAGGGGGCAAGTGAAGAGGGTGTAGACACCTCATCCTTCTTAGATCCTCTCTCCTTCTTCAAGTGCCTAAGTTACCTTCTTAACTCTGGCCCAATGTCTGTGATTCTATAGAAAATGGGACAGGGTGGAAAGACTAAGTGACCACAGTTTGGATTTCACGGAATCACAGAATGACAGGGGGGGCCTACAGGAAGGCTGGGGAGGGACTATTGACAAGGTCTTGCAATGACAGGACAAGGGGCAATGGGTTTAAAACTGGCAGAGGGAAGATTTAGACTAGATATTAGGAGGACGTTCTTTATAGTGAGGGTGGTGAGGCACTGGAACAGGTTGCCCAGGGAGGCTGTGGCTGCTCCCTCCCTGGAGGTGTTCAAGGCCAGGTTGGATGAGGCCTTGAGTAACCTGTACTAATGGGACATGTCCCTGCCTATGGCAGGGGATTGGAACTGGATGATCCTTGAGGTCCCTTCCAACCTTACCATTCTATGATTCTATGATTGTATGACAGAGGTTGGAAGTGACCTCTGGAGATCATAGAGTATAAGCCCCTGCCAAGACAGTTTCACCTAAAGAAGGTCACATAGAAACATGTCTGGGTGGGTTTTTAATGAGATGAGACTCCATCACCTCTCTGGGCAGCCAGTCCCAGTGCTCTGTCACCCTTCAATTAAAGAAGTTCCTCCTCATGTTTAGATGGAACTTGTTATCTCCAGGTTTGTGTCCTGTCACTGGACACCACTAAAAAAAGACTGGCCCCACCCTCCTAACATGCATCTTTTAGGTATTTATTAGATCTCCCCTCATTCTCCTCTTCTCCAGGCTAAAAAGACCCAGTTGTCTCAGTTTTTCTTCATAAGAGAAATGTTCTAGTCCCCAAATCGTCTTTGTAGTCACCTAATCTGGCTCTGGCCACTTAGGCAAAGCCACTTGCTCCTGCCCAGCTTGGACCAAAAAAATCTAAGGGCACAAGGGACATCCCTGCCAGGTGTGCAAAAGGAAACTGCCAAGAAAATCCATGTCAGGAGCCTGATGTGTGCTACTGGAGCTTCAGCTCTCCTGGGAAATATGTACATTTCACACATCCAAAACAACTGGACTGCACCAAGCTCAAGGCCAAGACCCAGGCCCAGTAGAACTGGAATAAGCACATGTGGAGAGTGAAATCCCTTTGTGGGCCTGGGCCAAAGCCCTGCACTGGGAAAACCATGCCCTCATCCATCAGTCTCACCAGGTCCCGCACGTAAACTCAGCCTCAGCTTGCAGCACCTAATCACTGCCAGGGTAAGTACAACTGGCACTGAATCTAATCACAGCAGCAATCACAAGAAATTAAAATAAATTTATATGTGTAGCAATCACTCAGCCCTGGGTTATCAATAATACAAGAGCAGCTTGTGAGAGAGCAGAAGACTGAATGAATCTGTACCCCTCTCCTGCTTTGCCACAGCCGATCATCACTCACAGCAGCAGGCAAACGCCGCTGCCCGGGAACGCTGGCAGCTTGCTGCTTGGAAACAAAGCGGGCAGCAGGAGTGCTGGGGGGGATAGAGCATTTTATTCAGTGCATCAACAGAAGCAGATTAATATAAGGCAGTGATCCTCTGAGCCACGCCTGGGTGAAATATCACCGAGGGGGCAGGAAAGCTACATTGCCTGTGAAACAATTCCAGAGGGCGGTATCATCATTTCAGTTTCCCTTCTGTCCCACGGGTGCAATTCCACTGCTCCTGGCAGCAAAACAAAGCCACGCAAGGCTACAGACCCAATTCTCTGCATCTGAGGCTTACAGACCCATGTCCTGCAGCCCAGCTGTCACACTGCTGGGTGTGGCTGCCCCACTGCCTGCTGCTCCTGTGGTGTGTGATGGGACCCCAGCGCAGGGCTCTGTATGGTCCCGGCAGGCAACAGAGCTGCGTGGGTCTGCCAGTGGCCGAAGTGCACCAGCTGGATTAGCCAGATGCTGAGGGCACCATGGCACGACCTTCGGCCAGGGAAGGAAAGAGAGATTTGGCTCTCTTACAAGCAGCCACAAATCCCCCTGACCTCAGCAGGAGCAGAGGCACTATTCTGCAGGGCAGAGTTTGATTTTGAGAGTTTAGGAATTCAGTGCCAGCCTTTCAGACATCATAATCCCCAACTTAACCACAGGCCACCATGTGCTGGTGTGGCTCAGAGTCTTTAGCAGAAGAAGCCTGGGGTTCACGCTGCTCTCATCAGAGGCAAATCCATGACAGGTCTGTGCTGAGCCCTCTGACGTGCCCCATGCTGGTACTGTGACAGTGAGATCCCCTCTCACCACACACTAGTGCAAAGCCATCCTAAAAGGCTCTGAGCTTATGGGTTCTGCTTGTTTGCTTCACTTCCCTGCTTTGAAAACCAGAGATGGGGGTAGCATGGGGCAAGGCATGGAGACTCTCCCACTGCATCCCCTGTGTTTGTTCTCAGCAGCTCACCCTCCTCCCCTGCCAGCACCTTACAGCCCTACAGCCCGTTACAGCTGTAACCCAACAACACCCTAGGGTTTTTCCGGGCCAAGAAGGGAGCCCTGGCAAAACACAGCTCTGGTCTAAAGCAGCAAGCCCAGAGCCTGCAGCTCCATGCAGATGGAGTCCCTCCCTTGCCCTGAGCGACAGTGACATTGAGGGAAACCACAATGTTTTTGTGTTAACAATCAAATCGCAGGAGGTGACAACAAACACTGGCAGGGCTCAGAGGCTTGCCTGTTTGCTGAAAACTGAAGGAGAAATGGACCAGGACAAAGAGAAAGAGCCAAGCTGAGGCAGGGGAGTTGTAAGCACCCGCGGGGCATGGACAGCCTCACCTGCAAGCTTGCAGGCACACCACAGCACATGCTCCCATGTGTCCAGGCATAAACAAATCTGAGGGTTACAAAGATGATTAGAAGATGGTGAGGGGACTGGAGCATCTGATGAGGAGAGGCTGAGAGACCTGGGGCTGTTTAGCCTGGAGAAGAGCAGACTGAGAGGAGATCTCAATGCTGAGAGGGAGGAGAGCAAGAGGGTGGGGCCAGACACTTTTCAGTGATGCCCAGTGAGGGGACAAGGGGCAGTGGGCACAAATTACAACACAGGAAGTTTCTCCCAAACATAAGGAAAATCTTCTTGACTCTCAGAGTGATGGATTCCTGGAGCAGGCCTACCAGAGCAGTTGCAGAGTCTCCTTCTCTGGAGAATCAGAGAAACATTCGGGGTGGAAAGGCCCCTCAGGATCACCAAGTCCAACCCATATCCCTACTCTAAAAGGTGCACCCTAAACCATATCCCCAAGCACCACATTCAAAGGACTTTTAAACACCTCCAGGGTTGGTGACTCTACCACCTACTTGGGCAACCCATTCCAATGCCTGACCCCTCTTGCTGGGAACAAATTCTTCCTAATCTCCAGTCTAAACCTACCCAGTGGCAGCTTGAGGCCATTCCCTCTTGTTCTATCACTAATGAGAAGAGACCAGCACCAACCTCTCCACAATCTCCTTTCAGGTAGCTGTAGACAGTGATGAGATCTCCCTTCAGCCTCTCTTTTTAACACTAACCATCCCCAGTTCCCTCAGTCTCTCCTCATCAGATTCATTCTCCAGGCCCTTCACAGCTTCCTTGCCCTTCTCTGCACTGCCTCCAGCACCTCCACATGTCTCTTGTAACGAGGTGCCCAAAACTGAACACAATACTTGAGGTGTGGCCTCACCAGAGCAGAGTACAAGGGGACAATCATCTCCCTACTCCTGCTGGACACACCACTTCTAATCCAAGCCAGGATGCCACTGGCTTTCTTTGCCACCCGGGCACACTGCTGGCTCATATTGAGCTGCTTCTCGAGAGAGTCCAGAGCCACATGGATGTTGCGATCTGCTGTGGGTGACCCCACTTTAGTAGAGAGGTTGGACTAGATGTTGTCCAGAGTTGCCTTCCAGCCCCCACCATGCTGGGATTCAGGAGATTCTGTGAATGAATGGCTCCTGGAGTCAGGAACTCTGCAGTCAGCATGCCCCCAGTACTCATCCTGGGCACACAGGCATGCACGCACAGCTATGTATGGCACTGTAGAAGAAAGCCCATGCTCCAAGCTTTAGTCAAGAAGCAGATGGCTCCCCAGCACTATCATTTTACAACATTACAGCTTCTGCTCTGCTTATGCAGTAAACATTTTCTGGTTTATTGCATGGAGAAAAAAAAAAAAAGATGGCTGCTGTGGCTTTGCAAAATTATACATTTCCTACATTTTCTGTTTAGCGAAAGCTTTTGGTGTGGAGAGAGGGAAAAGCATTTCTGAATTTTATTGACATCCTGCAGGACACAGGCTTCTCCCTGGATCCCAGTGGGTTTTTTGCTTCTTGTTTGCCTCTTTCCAGATTGTTATAGTTCTGTCACTCTTTGCGGGGAAGCAGGAGATGGAAGGCTGTTATGCAGACATCAAGGGGTTGTGAATGCATGCTGGTAAACATGAGAGCAAGAGGGATTGCTGATGGTATTAGAAAACCACAAGATATCTGCAGATGTAAGTGTTCCTGGAGGCAGCTGGTCTAGCTGTTAGCAGAGCAATTAGACCTGGTGTTATTTCCAGACCCACTGCTGCCCTGCGAGTCACCACAGAGGAGAGGACGGTGCCCACGTCCCGCCCATTCATCACTGGCAGCTCCACGGCGCCGTGGGTCTCTGCATCCCACCCTCCAGCCAAGCCACCCCCTGTTTCCACCTGAGCCTTACAAGCAAGGGAAAAGGGAAAGAGATGATCTGGCACCTTGCCTTGCTTTACATGGACTGCAATTACCGTGCTGGCATTTTCCCTGTGTTCGGGATAAAAATGTCAATAAGGAACATGTTATTAAACCAGCAAGAGAGGGGAAGTGGCGAGAGCTGCTGAAGGAGCCCAGGAGTTATCTCAAATGCAGCTTGTTCCTGCTGCTCCTGCCCTCCTTCCAAGGTCATGGCTGAGGCAGATTCCTCTCTTCAGCACCATGACATCAACCCACTTCGGGGTCCCCAGTCCAACAAGCCACTGAAGCACTGCAGTGAGTCCAGCAGGGAGCCATCAGAGTGGCTGGGGGCTGCAGAGGTTGGGTTTTCAGCCTCCAGGCAAGATCTTATTGCCCTCTTCCACTCCTCAAAACTTTGAGGCTCCCACAGTAAATCAAAAGTATTTGTCTAATTTTGAGAACTTTCTGCCCTTTTCACTTGCCTTTTCCTTCTCAAGCCTTTTCTTGGTGCCCTTCTGAGCTTTCTGCCTCTACCAGCACTACCAGAGTGATGTTTCCAAAGCAAGCAAAGCAATTCCCCACCATTGCTCAGCTCAAGCAAGGTTCCTGGCAAAGGGTACCCTCAGCGCCTGAATGCCAGACAAAGGCTCTTGGCAAAGGGCACCCTCAGCACCACGAATGCCAGACAAAGGCTCTTGGCAAAGGGCACCCTCAGCACCATGAATGCCAGAGGAAGACCCTGTGATGCCACAGGGTGCAGAAGGAGGATGACAAGGGGAGAGGGATGGTGGCAGCCAGAGATGGGTATGTTTTCTCAAATGGAGCACAGCAGGCACAGGCTGAGGGCAGGGGTTTGGGTGCTGCCAGTGCCTGGCAACAATTACAGCCTGGCTCAAGGAGTTGGGCAAGCAGGGCAACCACAGCACCCTCATGATGGTGAAACAGCCCCAAGCATACCTCTGCTCTCTTGCACCTGCAGGCCCTCTCTTTCTCCTTGTTTTCAATTATCGAAGCAAAACAACACACACATATAAAAAAAAAAAAAAAAAAAACGAAAAACAACCCTCCAGGAATTAATTAATGATTCATGTTGGAGCCTTGGCAAACCTCACTTTGCAGAAGTTCAAAGCAGGAACAATAAGTATCTGGCAAAGAGAAGGCAAGCAGCTCGTGCCTGGAAGCATGTGGTGCAGAGCGCCGGCAGCATCTCTCACATCGCACTGCCCCACACCACTAACAGCACTGCTGAGCCACCCCAAGCCAAACTGCCACCTCCTGCCACGTAAAAAGTCTGAAACTCCAATCCAGCTATGGATCAATGCTGGGAAGAGACCTGGGCAAAAAGCACAGAACCAGAGAGTCATAGAATCACAGAATGGGTTGGGTTGGAAGCGACCTCTGGAGGTCATCCAGTCCAATCCCTTCTGCAGTCAGCAGAAGCATCCTCAACTAGATCAGGCTGCCCAAAGCCCTCTCAAGCCTCACCTTGAGTATCTCCAGGGATGGGGCCCCAACCACCTCCCTGGGCAACCTGTTCCAGTGTTCCACTTCCCTCATGGTACAGAACCTGTTCCTACTATGGAATTTAAGTTTGTTCTTCTCTAGTTTGAAGCCATTGCCCTTGTCCTGTCCCTGTAGGCCTTTGCAAACAGTCTCTCTCCAGCCTTCTTGTAGCTCCCTTCAGCTACTGGAAGGCTGCTTTTAGGTTTTCCCGGCGCCTTCTCCAGGCTGAACACCCCCAGCTCCCTCAGCCTGTCCTCACAGCAGAGGTGCTCCAACCCCCTGATTATTTTCATGCCCTTCCTCTGGACCTGCTCCATCGCTGGACACAGCACTCCAGGTGAGGTCTCACTAGAGCAAAGGGGCAGAATCCCCTCTCCCCATCTGCTGGCCACACTTCCCACACACCTCTGCTGTCACTCTGCTGGGCCAGGCACTAATGCCCACAGCCTCCACCCCACCTATCACACAGGTGTGCCCTCCCAAAAACCTGGGCCTGAGCAATGCCAGCTCCTCATCCTGGAGATTTAGGATAATGAGAGGTTTTAAATACAATTAATAGATGCCATGGGACATGGTCTTGTGAGTCTAGAGCAAATGAGGCTTGGATAATTGGTGTTGAAACACATATATCAGTGAGATGATTTTTCCTCCCTCTGATAGAGTCAGAGGCTGGAACGTGCTGTCAACTGACACTGTACAAATGTGTTTGGGTGTTTGCTGGTGGCATCTTCCAAACAAAGTTCTGCTACAGAGTCCCTGCCAGGCAGCCCTGCAGTCCTTGCAGCAAACAAGCTGTCGCTTGGCTTCTAAGGTTGCCTGGAAAAGGGCTTTATCCCTACACACATGCACAAACTCACATCCACAGGCAAGGAAGTGGCCAACAGCCACCAGCAGTGCTCCAGCTGCCCTGAGCTCTGCCCACAGCTCCTCTGTCCTTTTGCTCAGGTGGGACTTCCCTAAGGGTGCAGAGATGGCTTTGATCTGTGGCATCCCAGGCTCACAGAGCTGACTGTCCCAGGGTACAGAAGAGGCATGGCAGGACAGGTCCCTACCAGAGGGACATACCACCTCCTAGGCACCTTCCTCACCAGTGTACCCACACCAGCACAGAGCATGATCCTCCACAGACACCTCCATGCCCAGGAAGCTAAGCTAAAGCCATAAATATTCTACATTCTCTCAGTAGCACCTCTAAACACCAGACTAGGACACATGATGCTTCTCCAGACACCCCTCAAAACTGCTCCAGGGCTCAGGTGTCCTTTTGCAGGGTGCACACCACCAAAAAGCCACAAATTTGTCAGGGGCTGCAGTGTCTGGTCTGTGCAAGGCTCCTAATTTAGAAGTTTTGTTTTGTACTCAACTCAATTAATCAAAATCAGCTGCAGAAGAGAACTCAGGAAAAAAAAAAAAAAAAAGAAAGAAAAAGAAGCCCTCACATTTCGCCACGAAACCGTTCGGGCATTTTGCTGCAGTAAGGGGAAAAGCTTTTCAGTGCTCAAACACAAACCACAATAAAACATTAAATACAACCTGGATATTAAATTAAGACAGAGAAGTCAAAACATGTCAAATCAAAGAGATGCCTATTTGAATTTCCTGGACGCTGTCAACAGATGGAAGCCAGAATGATTTGCTTCGATACTCTCCCACCTGAACATTCACTTCATGGCCACATACCAATTCAGGTGATGCTGCCTGACAAGAAATACATTTTCCAATGGAAAAATTTATCCTTGATACCCTCTTAGCCCATTTCCAGGCTCCCCAGGAAGCTGGTTGAATTCCCAGCCCTGGAACTGTTTAAAAGAGGCAAAGATGTGATGCTAAGGGACATGATTTTAGCATCAGCTCCACCCAGCCAAGGATTCAGAGTGGAGATGGTGCATCCTCAGAATCAGATCCCCAGCAAAGGTGGGACCAGGCTGCAGCCTTGAGATGCTTGCCCAGGCTCGGCTTGCACAGGACCAGGGGAAGGGGTAGAGGTGAAGCAGACCCTGCCTGTGCCAGCTGGCAAGCAGGAAAGCATTCCTCTAGGTTATCAAACATCTATGTAAGCTTTGGAAACTTAAACTGTGTCACCACATTATAGTTACAGAGAAACAGAGTATGAGGCTGGAAGAAGGGCCTGTGCCCTTCTTCAGTCTCTCCCCAGCCTTCACTGGGAATCACAGGGATGGTGATGGCAGCCTATGCCATCAGCCAGACACTGGGGCAGCTCTGCCAACCAGCCCCAGGCACTCCTGGCTTGTCAAAACCATGCTGGCCAGGGGTCAGGCTGCTCTGAGCCAAACACTGGGAGGGCTCCCTTGAGGTCAAATCACTTCCAGCAGCAAAAGTGGGAATCAAACCCTGGCTGAGCTTGGTCCCTTGCTGCCACCAGGCACCTGCAGCAGAGCCCCAGCCCCTGCTGAGAGACATGCAGATGTGCTTACAGGGCTCCAGCCCTCAGTAACAAACCCAAGCGTTGAAGAGAAGGTAGATTAAAAAAAGAAAAGCTGGGGCAACAGCAAAGACATGGCCTTGTGTTACTGCTATGTGGTCCTGCATTTCTGCAGCAGGGGAAGGGTACCAGAGGTGATGTGCCAGTCAAGCACTGGCACAGGCTCGGAGTCACCATCCTTGGAGGGGTTCAGAAAGTGTACAGAGGTGACACTTTGGGCCATGGCTTAGGGGGCATGGTGGTGTTGGGTTGATGGTTGGACTTGATGGTTTAGAATGGCCTTTTCCAATCTCAGTGGTCCAATGATTCTACCCTGTGATTCTCAGGGATGACTTCAAGAAGCTTCAGCACTTCATTAGGCATCCAGGAAGCCTCTGGAAGTCCTGCTCCCCACTACAGGACAGCAGTGCCAAGGGTACCAGGCTGGCATCAGGGGACAGAGATACAAGGGTGCCTCTGCCATTGCTGGTGAGGGACCAGGGCATGGGGTCCCATGAGGCCCACTACTCAGCAGGGCTGACCACAAGACACCAGTGTGCTCAGCCCCCAAGTCCTGCCTGTAGCCCTGCCTGCTGCACTGCCAAGCTGTGCAGGGAGGGAGTGTGGACCTAGCTGCCTTCTGTGTGGCCAGGGCTTGCCCAGGGCCCTGCCCATCCCACATTAGTGCAGCCCATGGGCACAGCCTGGCTCCAGATGCAGAGGAGCAGAGGCTAATGCATGCAACACCTTCAAGTCAAAATTGGGAGAGCAGCTGAGAGGCAGAGGCAGCTTCATGGCTGTCTGCCAGGAGATACAAACAGCACTTTTTATCATTCAGCAGGCAATGAAGTACTACAGCAAGGTAAGCCCAGTCACCCATGTCGGGGAAGGTGTCTTGAGAGCAGTGGTGGCACCTGAATCCTCAAACAGGCAGGCCTGTGTGTGCAGAAGGGAAGCATGGACACCCTGCAAGCAACCTGCAGGACTCACTGCTACAGGAGGTGGTAAAAGCAGCTGCTCTTTGAAGGATTAGGTGGTATTGATACGAATGAGAAGAGTAAATAGAGTTGGACAAATGAAGGCAGCAGTGTGGAAAGTCATCAGCCCTTGTGGGCTAGGGTGAAGAGCTGGAAAGAAGATTTACCTAAGATCTGCCACTTTCTGTTAGGCTCACAGTGCAGAGCACATTCTCCTGCACTGGAGGTTCATCTGCTCCAGCTGCCAGTGACACAGAGATGAGATGTGCTCCTGGGGGATTCCTCCAGTTCTGCCATAAGTTGATGAGCTTCGGAGCACCTGTGCAAGCAGCAGGAAAGAAGCTTTCTCTGGATGTCATTCCTGCAGAGCACAGTTAGAGGTCCTGGGTTTTGCAGCATCACAAAGCCATGAAGCTGTCACTTGCCTGTTTCAGCCTGTGGAGCTGCCAAAGCCCAGGGAACAGCCTGGGTCCCACTACATGACCTGCCAGACCTGTCCATTATGTTGCTCCCTTCTTGAAGACAGCCTTGCTAATCTCCAGCTCTGCTGACCATCCAGCAACAGGGCATTAGGGCTGGTGATGACAGCAAAGGAAAGAAGGTGGCAGCTGGGAACTATCACTTAAGGCCCAGTCTAGCATGGGAACACCGAAGACTTGACATTGCCCAGTCAGCAGATGTTCAGAGAGGGGACAGGCACTGTGCAAATGCTTGCTGTGTTTATACCCAGCACAGCTAGCACCTGCCTGGTCACCCCAGGCACAATGACAGAGCCAGGTCCTGCCTGGGGAAGCACTGGGAGAGCCTAAGCAGCATGAGGAGGGTTAACTTGCAACCATGGGAGCAGAAAATGAGGTTCCAGTTATTAGCTGATTTATTGGTCTGTCCTCAATTGGCACTCAGGACTCAGAAGAAAATGTTCCACTCGAAAGCATTAAGCATCTTCAAAGAGCAGAAGCATTAAAAATTGAAATCATAAAACAGACATGTAAATATAGCAGAGGTAAACGGGGCAGCGAGGAGAGGAGCTCAGCCTGTAGGGCAGGGAATGGGCTCTGCTGGGGGGCTGGAGCTGCACTGGGGCCCCCCAGCTTGAGGGCAGAACCTGTGGGGAAGCTCTGGATGGCTTCACCATATGGCTGCCCCTCTTGTTGAGCTCTGCAGCGTGCAGACATGTTGCTTTCTGCAAGCTTGTGGGAGCCTCAGCGCCACAGCCTCCCACCTCTACAACTGCCTAAACGGAGACTGCAGTGAGGTGGGACTTGGTCTATCCACCCTAGTACCAGGTGACAGAACAAGAGGGAATGGCCTGAAGTTGTGCTAGGGGAGGTTTAGGAAGGATATTAGAAAAAACATCTTTCCTGCAAGAGTGGTCAGGCACTGGAAGAGTCTGCACAGGTAAGTGGTTGAGTTACCAACCCTGGATCTGTTTAAGGTTGTTTGGATGTGGTGCTTAGGGATATGGTTTAAGGTGAATCTTGTTGAGTAGGGTTAAAGGTTAGACTTGGTGATCCTGAGGAGCTTTTCCAGCCTGGATGTTTCTGTGATTCTGTGGTGGAGTCCCCATCCCTGGAGGTGTTCAAGAAATGTGTGGACATGGCACTTCAGGACATGGTTGAATGGCCATGGTGGTGTTAGGCTGAAGCTTGGACTTGATAATAAAAATCTCTTCCAACCAGAACAATTCTATGATTCTTTTCTATGATTCCTTCCCTAGCCCATGTATGACATCCCAAAGCCTGTATGAGTCACACCTAGGGCTTCCCCTTTCCTCTTCCAACAGACTTTCCCAAAAGACTCCAAACCTGGCAAAAATGGAGAGTGGGGCTGGGAAGAACAGGAGGGATAGAAGGGACAGAAGCAGTGACAACAGGAGACAAACAGGGAATCAAAGTCCATCAGGCACAGGGCTGGCAGAACCTTGCCAGCCCAGGGTGGGTGAGCTCTGCCAAGCCTCAATGGAAGCTCAAAATGGGGAGGATCAGGATGAGTGTGTGGTGGGGCAGTGGCAGCTGCAACCATTTGGAGGGGTTTAAGGTATGGAATTCCTATTGCACAGCTTCTGAGTACATGTGTCCCAGGGTGGTGACCTGGGGGACTTTTGGGCAGCCCCTCTCTCCTCAGGCCTGCCAGCAGTTCAGCCAGGTGGAGCAAACCCAGTGATGTCACCCAGCTGCCCTGCTCTACGTCAGGGGTCACAGCTGGATGCCAACCAATGCTGCCAGCTCCTCAGGCAAAGATAGCTCTCCGCAAGCAGTATTTCACAGAACCAGAGACAAGCACTCACTGTCCTCATCTTCTACAGGAGCAAGGCAGGACACACCCAACCTCTTCTGAGCCCTCTGGCCACATCCTGCAAGGCAGCAAGATGGTACCACCCCTCCCAAAGCAGAGGACTCAGCAGCAGTGGCTGAGTCTGTGGACAGGCTGTTGGAAGGAGGCATGGAGGGTAGGAAGTGACCTCTGAACTGTTTGAGAGAGTCCAGTGCAGAGCAACAAAAATGATGGAGTGAAACATCTTCCTTACGAGGAGAGCCTGAGGGAGCTAGGGCTCTTTAGCTTGGAGAGGAGGAGCTTGAGAGGTGACCTCATTCATGTTTATAAAGATGTAAAGGGTGAGAGCCAGGAGGCTGGAGCCAGGCTCTGCTGGGTGATGCCCAATGACAGCACAAGGGGCAATGGGTGGAAGTTTAGGCACAGGAAGTTTCATGGAAACATGAGGAGGAAATTTTTCACAGTGAGAGTGACAGAACCCTGGAACAGTGCCCAGGGTGGTTGTGGAGTCTCCCTTTCTGGAGATAGTCAAGACCTGCCTGGATGTGTTCCTGTGTGATCTGGTATGGGTGATCCTACTCTGGCAGGGGGGTTGGACTGGATGAGCTTTCAAGGTCCCTTCCAGCCCCTGACATTCTGTGATTGTGTGATGCAAATCAGTACCCATGTGGAAAACGCCCTTTGCTGGGCCTGGGAAGTGTAAGTGGGAGCTGTGAACTTCTTTATGTGTTGTTCCAGCACCTGACCCAGCACAAGGCACCATCTGCCAGAGTCACACACTGGTTGGGGCTGGGAGGGACTTCTGGAGATTATCTAGTCCAACACTCTGCCAAAGCAGGTTCACCAAGAGCAGCTAGCACAGGATAGCAGGTTTTGAATGACTCCAGAGATGAGGACTCCACCACCTCTCTTGTCATTCTGGTCCAGTGCTCCAGCATCCTCAGTGCAAGGAAGCTCCTCTTCCTATGTTCAGCAAGAACAACAAGCTGGGGAGAAGATGTGGAAGAAGAAAAAGGAGGGAAGGAAGGACACAAAACCTCCGTGACACAGCAGGAATATGCAGCTGGTTGGGGACTGGCATCTGGGGACAAGCATGTGGCAATCCTACCCTCCTTATAAGCAATGACTAGACCAGGCTACCTGTTTGTAGTCTTTTCAGAACTACCTGCAGAGATATGAAGCCCTCCTGGCTTCCCCACTGCTTCACAGGAGGGTGGTAGATGCCCAGGCACCCTCCAAACTTAGATCAGACTATGCTTAGGGGTTCTGAACCTCCAAGAACCCCTTCAAGAACCAACAAACAGCCAAGAGACAAAACATCAACCAGCTGAATGCCAACGGTCACTCGAGTTCCTGACTTTAAAACTTCTGGAAGCACAACCATCTCCTTGGTAAAGGTCTCCAGTGAGGAGCTGGGGAACCACAGTGGCCTCCAGTGTCCTGGAGTCCCTGAAGGGCCCCAACCAGCACGGGCTTTCCAGTACCTGAATGGAGCCTACAAGAAAGCTGTGGAGGGACTTTTTACAAGGGCTTCTTGTGATAGGATAAGGGGGAACAGATTGAATCTGGAAGAGGGCAGATTTTAGACTGGATGTCAGCAAGAAATTCTTTCCAGTGAGGGTGGTGAAGCACTGGAACAGGTTGCCCAAGGAGCTTGTGGATGCCCCCTCCCTGGAAGTGTTCAAGGCCAGGTTGGATGCAGCCTTGAGCAAAAACTGCTTTAGCAGGAGGTGTCCCTACCCAGGACAGGGAGGTTGGACCTGGATGATCNGGAGGAAGCGTTACTGCGTGAAAGCAGCAGGCTGTCCTGCTGGAATCTGTTGGAAAAGTCATAAATCGCTGAGAAAAGCCAGTTTTCCTGCACGACAGAAGGTTAGAGCGCTTAAAGAGAGCACTGGAACTGTTTTTATTAATCAGAACGGCTATAAAGAAAGCGTTTTAATTAACATAATTATCCCGTTTGAGAGGAGCAGCCCGCACCTCACTGATACTTTGCAAACTAAAGATGGGGGCTGTCACAGTCGGTCATAATTAAGCAAAATGTGCTGCCTCTCCTTGCTCTACAGCTGCCTCTTCCTATCCACGCGTTTCCCTTTTCCTGTTACACCCTCTGCAAGGAGAGCACACCGGGACAGGCTGCCCAGGGTGGCTGTGGAGTCTCTCTCTCTGGAGATACTCAAGACCCGCCTGGATGTGTCCCTGCGTGATCTGGTATAGGTGATCCTGCTCTGGAAGAGGGGTTGGACTGGATGAGCTTTGGAGGTCACTTCCAGCCCCTAAAACATTCAGTGATTCTGTGAATCTGTGATTCTGTGATCATGCTATGGGTGGGGCAGGGCCCCTCTGTCCCCACCCCAGCCTCCAGCATGGACCAGTCTGGATTAAGCTCTGGTGCCAACTGCAGGCACAGACCGAGCTGCAAACAGGCAACCTGGGAGATGGAGGTGGCTATAAAAAAAAACCACAAGATTTGTAGGGCTTTGTTGCCAGCACAGTCTCACAGTCAACAGATAAAAGATTTATTCTTGTTGAAAAAGACAAAAAGCATAAAAAGCCTGGCTCTGAGCCTCCCACCAGCAGGGAGAGAAAGGAGCAGGGAAGGGGAATCAAAGCAGGTGTGAGCAGGCAGCTGTATGAGTCCTGGTTTCTCCCAGAATCCCAGAGCTGAGCAGGACCCTGGAGGGCAGCAAGTCAGCCAAGACCTGTGCAGCCTCCATGGGCAACCCTCCTCTTCCTCCTGCCTGTACCAGGCAGCACCATATGCCTTAAGAAGCATCCTTTATGCCACCTCCCAACATGGTACCAGGCTCAGTAGCTCCCGGGGCATGTCCCTGCCTATCCTTTGCCCTCAGCCCCTTGTGCCTGGTGAAATGCAGCACTCAGGCTACACAAAGCAATCGGCTTCACCTCCAAATCCACCACTGCCTGCTTCATCTCACACCTCCTGTCCCACCAACACATCCTGGAACAGGACACTGACCTAGGGTTGAAGGCAGCACCTTCAGCAACCAGTAAAGTCCTCTTAATGGCAGCACCATTCAGTAACTAAACGGTTGTTCTACTATTTTGCTAACATTTCCCCTTAATGTGCAGTATAATTGACTGTTAACAACTAGTGCTTTTAATTAAAACCTCCTTTATTTGTAAAGGAGGGTGGCTTTGAGTTGATGTGTCTGCCCTGAAACTGCACACCACCTCCAGTGATGCTCAGGCCATGCCTTCAGTGCAGATCCAGGATCACAGCGGAAGGACCAAACTCATCATGCCAAGCACTCAGCACCCTATCCTCATGGACTGTGGGGATGAGAGCACCCATTCTGCCCACAGCAGCACCCAGTGCTGGGCATCACAGAATCACAGAACAGTAGGGGTTGGAAGGGACCTCTGAAGATAATTCAGTTCAAACCCTCTGCCAGATCAGATTCACCTAGAGAAGGCTGCCCAGAACAGTGTCCAGGAGGGCTTTGAATGACTCTAGAGATGGAGACTGCAGTACCCCAGGGCAGCCCACACTCCCTGGCTGCCACTCAGCAGCTACCTGAAGGCAGAACAAGGCAAACAGGGGAAAAAAAAAAAAAAAAAGGAGTTTTTGGGGTTTTTTTAGGGTTTTAAACATCTTTTGTTTGCACAGAGGTTCCTGAAGAAAACAGGATTTGTGCAACCACACGCTCCACGTGTTGGCTCTCTCCCCTAATTACTCTCTGACTCAGTAGTCAAATTCAGTAGCATGTGAGTGACAGCTGGAAATCTCCAAGATATTAAATTCCTGGAGGTTTCATGAAAATAGGCAGGTGAAAGAGAGAGGAGAGGCCTTCCTTGGCTCAGCTGAGCCAGGCTGCAGCAAGAGTCTGGGTCTTGCAAGGCTCTGGAGAACCCACGTGGGAGAGAGAAAAAGCACAAAAGCCCTGATGATGGAGGTAATAGGCTGAATCAGAGGATGCATCTTGCTAGATATTGAAATCAGTCAATCTTCAGGTATTAGCCCCTGGAAAAGCAGCCTTCTGTAGTGCTGATCAGTGTGTTAACAAGCTGCTTTCAAACAGGAAATGCAATTTCCAAGGGAAATTCAGGTTTTCTTGGTGGAAGAATTAAAATATTGAGAAAAAAAAAATCCAATGTTCTCTTCTTCCTGAGTTCAACACAGGCTGACACATTTCATGTGACTAAAGAGGCAACAAAGTTGAGCTCAAATCCAACTAAACATCTCACAGCCCTACTACACATCTTCCACGCACCTTGGGCTGGAGATGGGCCCCTACCTGCCCTACAAACACACAAGGGACCACAGCTGGGCAGCAAGGCACAACCCAGACACCTCCTTTTGTGGCATTTGAAGAAATTCTTCTCACTTTTCTGCCTCTCAGTTTTCCCGCAGAATGAATAGGGCCCTGTGATCCCATCCATCTGGGAACCACTATGGAAAGTCTAGAAGCATCTCCTGCAAGCCAGCTTCACTGGGCACAGGTCAGACTCATCCCCAGGAGAGCTGGACAGGGACATGGAGTGAAAGAAGGGCACAGGGCAGAGACAGCAGAGCTAAGCCTCAGGTTTGCTGCTGTGAAGGGTTTTGTGTGGCACATGGGAAGGTTTCATCTGCATGCAGGCTATGAAGCACCCACTTAGAGCTGTCTCAGGACCTACTTGCAAGACCAAATAAAAATACCTTTTGTAGTCCTGGATTGAGAAAGCTGGAGGAAGGAGGCTTCCAAAATTGGGTTCTCTCCCTGCCTGTGCAGAGGATGGGGTTGTGACACCAGTGAGAAGCTGTTTGTAGGTCTCTGTTCACAGGCTACCAGATAGGCAGCCTCACCCTCCCTCAACCAGGACATCTGCCTTCCCCAAGCTCCCAATCTCTGGTATAAATAGGGCTCCTTGCTGAAAGCTGCATCCCCTCCTAGCTGGGCAGCACCCTCAGCTTTGGGGAGCCGTTCCCCCGCAGCCATCCTGCCCGCTTCTTTTCTTGCAAGCCGAGGCTGTGGCAAGATGAAGTGGTGCTCATAAACGCCTTAGAAGGGAAATGTTAATGAGTGCTGAGTGGAGGGTGAGAAAAGCCCTTAATCGCTTTAGCTCTGCTGCCAGAGCTGATGGACGTCCCCAGGCCATGCAGCCCCAGACAGCCACACAGCAAGAGAGTGTCTGGGGACAGCCAGACCCCAAACCGCTGCCACACCACACACAGCAGGATGGGGAAGTGTCAGTCAAAGCCAAGCTGATCCCTTGCTTAACCTCAGCAGAACTTTTCCTGTGAGCCACCTGTCTCTGGAAGCACAAGCCCTGGGATGTTGAAATGGGATGTTCTGTTGCCAAGCCTGCCTACCTGCATCATAGAATGATTTAGGTTGGAAAGGGACTTTAAAGATCGTCTGGTTCCAACTCCCCTGTCATGGACAGGGACACCTTCCCCTAGATTAGGCTGCTCAAGACCTCATCCAACCTGGCCTTGAACACCTCAAGGGAGGGAGCATCCACAACCTCCCTGGGCAAGCTGCTCCAGTGTCTCCCCATCCTTATTCACCCTGGCTGAGTTTCTGCTTCGGTTGCATAAATAAGTCACACTCCAGGTTTTTATCCTGGGAACTCACTTTCGAGCTTGTGCAACTCTNCTTTCGGAGTTTGTGATCTTTTTGGGTTTGGGTTTTTTTTTTTTTTTTTTTTTTTTGGTTTGGTATTTTTTAACTTTTTTTTTATTTTGAGCAGGCAGGAAATTGCCATATAAAAATAAATGTACAAAAATAATGATTTTCCCCCAGCTAAGCAGCCACGTGAGCGGGGCCTTCGGTGCTGCCCTGCCTCTCCCTCCCTCGCAGGCAGTGCGCACGCACATACGCGCCTGTGCCGCTCGGTGACATGTGGGGACATTTTTTTATGGTGACAGCCTGCTGCTCCCCCTTGGGGGAAAACGTGGCTTGGTTTCTAGTGTAACCTTACAAAGGAGACTGGTGAAGCATCTCTCCCCTACATTTTGTAACTGATATTTACTTCTCGGAGTGTTACTGTCAGTGATGGACAAATCTGGAGCTGAAGGTTTTGGGTTTCTCCTGACAGCTCTGCTGGGATGAGTAGTTGGATTTGGGTTCAGCTTAGGTGCTGCCTAAGCCTCCTAGTCCCTCAGAGACCAGAGCTTAATGTGTCTACCTGAAGAAAGGTGAGAGAACTGGGTTTAGTTCAGCCTTGAGAGGAAAAGGCTTAGGGGAGACCTTATTCACATGGACCAGTACATAAAGGGTGCCTACCAAGGAGATGGAGACTCCCTTTTTACAAGGAGTCCCATGGAAAAGGCAAGGGGTGATGGATACAACTAACTCCTGGGGAGACTTTGATTGGACTTCAGAAGAAACTTTTTCCCCATGAGAACAGTTAGACATCAGAATCATCTCCCAAGGAAAGTGGCATCCTGGCCTGGATCAGGAACAGTGTGGCCAGCAGGACAAGGGAGGTTATTCTGCCTCTGTGCTCAGCACTGGTCAGGCCACACCTTAAGTACTGTGTCCAGTTCTGGGCCACTCAGTTCAAGAAAGATGTTGAAGTACTGGAATGTGTCCAGAGAAGGGCACCAAGGCTGGTGAGGGGCCTGGAGCACAGCCCTGTGAGGAGAGGCTGAGGGAGCTGGGGGTGTGCAGCCTGGAGAAGAGGAGGCTCAGGGCAGACCTCATTGCTGTCTACAACTACCAGAAAGAAGGTTGTACCCAGGTGAGGTTGGTCTCTTCTCCCAGGCAACCAGCAACAGAATGAGGGGACATAGTCTCATGTTGTGCCAGGGGAGGTCTAGGCTGGATGTTAGGAGGAAGTTCTTGACAGAGAGAGTGATTGGCATTGGAATGGGCTGCCCAGGGAGGTGGTGGAGTCACTGTCCCTGGAGGTGTTCAAGAAAAGCCTGGATGGGGCACTTAGTGCCATGGTCTGGTTGATTGGATAGGGCTGGGTGATAGGTTGGGCTGGATGAGCTTGGAGGTCTCTTCCAACCTGGTTGATTCTATGATTCTATGATGGATTCCTCTACATGGGACAGTTTTAAGACTCAGCTTGCCAGGGTGTTGGGCCACCTTATTTAAACTGTATTATTACCTAGAAAGGTTGTACCAGATGATCCTTAAGGTCACTTCCAACCTGGCATTCTATGATTCTATTATTCGCATGGTCCCTGCATGCCTTTGGGAGCCCTGGGGACTTCTGGAGACCTCAACTCTAAGGAAACCCACACTCACTCCCACTCAGAGAATGGGTATCAGCAACATGGCAATGTTTCCCACCCAATCTCATCAGCTCAGCCCATAAAAGCACCTTTGGCATACTCAGATCCCAGCCCATCCTGGCTAGGCTACAATGGAGTTTGCTTCAAGAACACAATAGATCCTCCTGGTCACCAAATCCAGCTCCCTGCTGCTGTATGCCTGCCAAGTTTCAATTTGAATACACATAAAAGACCTCAACAGCTGGGTGTTTAATTACAGGGACTAGAAATCACGCTCTGCAGAGTCATATCAGGTTATTCCAGCTCCCTTGAGCTGGCTTTGGAGCATGCCAGGACCAACCTCCCCAGAGGGTTGGTGTTTGCAGTTCTGCCTGAAAGCGTGGAGACTCGAGGAAACACAAACCATGCTCAAACCCCTCAGGGAAAGCTCAGAGGAGCCCAGGAGGGCTCTTCACATCACAGCCCTCTCCAAAAGGTGGGCACAGAGGGTTTGCATGGCTGGGTGCAAGGGGGAGATACTGGTACTTGTGTCTGGCTAGAGGAAGATGCAAGATGGCATCCACGTAGCTCCTACAAAAGACAGAGGGGCAGGAGATGCCATGAACCTGCCTTGGAGCTGCTTTGTAAAGCTTGGCTAGGATCAGGTCAGCACCATCTCCCTGTGGCAGCAAGGAAAATCCTGGGGCCAGACTAGACCCAAAGAAACAATTCCAGTTCCTTGGCACTGCTAAAAGATTGGAGGAGCAGGAAAGAGAGGACTGTTCATGGATAGTTTAATCTAGTGTCGTTTGTGATGAAGTTATTTGTACCTCGGTGGCAAATTCATTGGTGTCAGCCCTGCTGTGGCAGGTCCTTGAGTGCTGCTCTGGCTGCTGGGGATGTACAGAAACAATCGATTTGAGTTTCTAGGGAACAGATGCTTTTGGAAACTCAACTCTGAGTCCTAAAAGACCTGGACACCTCCACAACAATCACTGCAGCTCACTTCAAAATAGCTCCATCTGGCTTTTAACAAGTTCTGGCAGTGGCTGGAGACTGGAAAAGCCTTTTCTGTGGGTAGACAAGTGCTTCCCTCCACTGAGGTGGTTCAGCACCCCTGGAGCATTCTGTGTGCTCCTGGAGATGCCTCACTCTGTCTCTTCCTGAGCAGCACCCAGGGTCCTGTCCCAGCCAAGGGGACAGCAAACACTGAATACAGCCACGAGCAGCTTCCCTGGCCTGGCTCCAGCAGCAGGTCTTGCCTTGTCCCAGTAACCAACAAGAAGCCCAGCCACTTCAGGAAGACCTGGAGATGGTCCTCACTGTTCACTTCCAGACAAGCCCAGCCAAGCCCAGCCAAGGAGATCTCTCAGAATCACCCAGCATGGCTGTTCTCTGCTGACAGACTTCTGCCACCCTCTCAACACACACTCTGGCAACCCAAGCTGTCATCTCCCAGGCGTTGCATCATCTCTTGCACAGGCGTCACCATGTGCCTCCCACTCCCTACGTAACATCTCAGCTGCTCCCCAGCTCCCCCCTGCCATCACCACTCAACCAGGGGCACAAGCCAGTCTCCCCATGTCTTGGCAAAGCCTTGGCTGCGGCCCCGACTTAAAAAACAAAGAGAATATGAATAGAATAAGGCAGCCTGGTGAAGTAGGCAGCTCTGGCAAGGTTGGGTGACACCAACTGCCAGCACCCATCATTGGTGGCCCTCAGTGAGCCTGTCACACCCTTGCTCTAAGCACATAGCCAAGCCAACAGAGCAGTAGTTCTTCCTGTGCAATGACTGAAGGCTGTATCATGTCCCATAGCCCACCAGGGGAATCAAAATAAAGATGAACATCAGGTCAAATATGTCTCCCACTCACAGCCATACACTCATCCAACTCTCACAGGAGCTTGGAAAAAGTCACAAGCAGAGCCCCTAGAATCACTCTAAAGCATGAGGACAAAGAGGGAGGAAACCTCAGCCCGATTGGGCTGGAGGGTCTGGGGATGAGGTTCAGAGATGCTCAGGCGGAGCTTTCCATCCCCTCTTGCTCAACTACTCATGACTGCTGGTGCCTGCCAGCCAGAGACCTCAAGGGGCCCTCACAGGCACAGTTCAGGAGGAGATCCAGAACACCTTTTCTTTCTCCCTAAAAGCTTATGCTTCTCTGCAAGCCAGCTTACTGGAGAGGCAAGGGAGCCCATGCCCTTAGGAGTTAAGATTTAAAGTTTTAACAAAAAGCAATGCATTGTTTTGTCTGGGCAAGCTGCTGGGAGCACCAACAGCTCAATTTTTATTGATAAAAGCCTCTTTGCTCTAAAAATATGGGCCCTCTTCTCCCCATGACAGCAAAATGTGGGCAAGGCAGAGCCTCAGATCACAAAGTACAACAGCTGCCCTGCATTTCTGCTGGGCCACAAGGAGGAAAAAAAAAAACCACAGCACATCTGACAACATCTGCAAAAAGAGTTGTTGTAAAACCATCAGAGACCAGTGGGCACAGCAGGTTTCCAGCCTCCTCCAGCAGCTCAGAGCCCTCTGAAGCATGCTGCCAGTCACCACACAGGGCATCTACATGGTGCTTTGCTCTGCTGTCCATTAATTTGTGTCCCAAAGCAAGCATCTGCTGTGTTATCTGCAGCCCCCTGTGAGCTCCAGGAGAGCAGCCCCAGTGGACTTCTTCCAAGGTGCTCCCATTGACTATGCAGGGACAAAGCAATCAGGGAGCAGACAAGGAATGTGCGACTTTCCCATCCAGGAGGGTCTGCTGGGATTTGCTGGAAGGCATCCAATTAGTTAAGGAGCACTCCAGAGCTGAGTCTGCTCTGGAATCAGTAATTAATTGCCACAAGACAAGTGAGAGTGAATATGTTGGAGGAATCTGCATTTGTCCTAGGGATGAAGCCAGGAAAAGAGGGTCTGCCCAGCCAAACCCACATGGAAATGGAGAGGAGCAAGCAGGGTGGTGTGGATCTGAAAAAGGTGTGCAACACTAGGAGCAAACACCACAATGTGTCCCATAACTAATGGATTATTCCAAGAAGCTGGCACAGCTGAGTGTCCCACTCCTGGTCTTCCATGTTGACACCAGCCCATCACCAGCTGGACGTGTGCTGTGGGCACATGGCTGGTGAAAGCTCTGCCTCTAGCACTGCAGTAATGAAGTGAAAAGGGCACATCAGTCTGCCTGGGTGCCTCCTGGTTCTGCCTTCTGCAAACACTCTAGTTTTGGAGGTCCTGGAATAACTTCTCCATGTCCATTTTCTCCATTAGTCTCTTGCTCTGGGTTTCTTAACGTCATCCAGTGCAGGAGGGACACATCAGCTCCCACGTGCAAGGTGGCTCAGAGGAATCATGAAATCATAGAATGGTAGGGATTGGAAGGGACCTCTGAAGATCATCAAGTCCAACTATCACACCAAAGCAGGATCACCTAGGGCAGGTCACACAGGAATGCACCCAGATGGGGTCATTCCCCACTGGAATGGGCTGCCCAGGGAGGTGGTGGAGTCACCGTCCCTGGAGGTGTTCAAGGCAGGTTTGGACGTGGCACTCTGGTCTAGTCTTGAGGTCTGTGGTAGTGGGTTGGACTTGATGATCTTTGAGGTCTCTTCCAACCTTGCTATACTGTGATACTGTGATACTGTGATACTGTGATACTGTGGATCTTGAGAGTCTCAAGAGAAAGAGACTCCACAACTCCTCTGGGCAGCCTGTTCCAGTGTTTTGCCACACTTACAGTAAAGATTTTTTTCCTCAGGCTGTGGTGGAACTTTCTAGGTTCCAACTTGCATCCACTGGCCCTTGTCCTATCACAGGACACCACTGAAAAGAGATTGGCTCCTTCCTCATGACACAAGGAGCCAGGCTGCCAGCAGTAGCAGCAGCCCTCCTGGATGGGAGCAACCATCCTGCCAGGTCCTCCTGGTTGAAAATGGTTGGCTGAGCTCCGGGAAGGAGGAGAAGACCTCCTCTAGAGGCACTCACGCCCAGCCCTCACAGCTCCCCGGCAGCAGCTGCCTCTCTGGAGCGTGTTCCCGTGCGGCAGGCGCTGCGGAGCTGCTCCGCATCCAGCCTGAGTGATAAATTAGCCTGAGACTCAGGCATTTCGGCGCAGCTGCCTCATCCTCTGCCGGCATGACAAGGTGATTAATTTAGGGTGCAGAAGAATCTCATTTATCAGAGGCACGTGACGGCTGCGCAGGCTGCAGGGGCATGTGGGGAGCCTTGGGAGAAAGCGGGAGCAGAAGCAAGAGGCAGGAGGCTGGAATGGAGAGCGAGGAGCAGAACCCGGGGCAGCTCCCATGCCATATTGGATGGCGATTGAGCGGGCTGGGGAAGCAGAACCCTACGTGGGAAAGGAGCTTTTATCTCTGCTAACACACACAGCCACCTCTGGAGAGAGATGTGCAGCGGGAAGGGCGTGTAAGAGGATGGGGAGAAGGAGCCGTGAGCCAATTGCCATGCTTCAGGAGAGTCAATTCTACTGCCACCACCACTTATCCTCCTGCTGTCCCCTCCTCCGGGCCATCTTCCACCTTCTCTGCTCTTTTGGGGACTAGCAGGTCCTGTCTTGCCTGTCCCCACGCTACAGCCAGACACTTGCTCCTCACTGCTGGCAGGAGCACAGCTAGAGCGGCTCCTGCAGGAATTGCTGGGGAAGGCAAAGCTGCATGTAGCTTCCTGATGTAACACAGCCCCAACACGGAAAAATCCTTCATCCCTTGCCTGGAGTTTCTCCACGCGCTGGAGCAGTGCCCAGCACGCTGATAATTCTTGCATGACACAGTGCAGGCCTCCCGAGGCTGGTGCAGAGCAATATGCAGGTGCTTCAGCAGCAGCTGAGACAGCCTCTCCTTAGCTCCCAATGTGACACTGCATCCACGCCACCACATGCCCCGGGTCAAGGTCCATCCCACTGGCAGCATCAGCACTACTCCCCAGCTCCCCAGACTCTCCTGGCTGGCAATGCTTCTTCTCTCAGGCATCCTGTTCAGAGTGTTACCCCTGAGCTGCTGGCTTCAGGCTGCATGTGTCCTCCATGGGGATTGCTGGCCCAAGCAGTGGCCAAGGCAACAAGGGCTCTCAGAGCAGATATGATCAGGGAGGGTGACACACAGTAGCCCACACCAGCCTGCCTGGCCTAGCTGGGTATGAAAGGCTCTTGTGGGTGAGCAGTGTCAGGGAAGGGAGCTGAGCTGCTCCCAGCTGAGGATGCCAAACTTGCAAGCAATGTATCAATAGCTAAGGAGTCTCTGTACAGTTTTAGGGTGGGGGCTAGAGTTTGGGCAAGCCAATGCCATGCCAGATGTCCTCTGGTGTGATGGTTGTGCAAGGAGAGGAGAAGGCATCAAACCAGTCCCCCAGGCACCAGGATGTACAACCACCCATGCCACCAGCACCAGCCGAGGAGGCGACAAGGCAGGTGACACAAAGCCAGCACAGTGACTTGTGTCCCAATGCTCCTGTGTGGGCAACGGCCTAGGGATCCATCAAACAATACAACTAAGAAACTGTGATGATGGACTGGATGGAGGTGGGATGACCTGGGGATAGCACATGTGGTGGGTGATGGCAAGAAGCAACCATCACTGCAGGCATTTGCTTGCTGTTGTTTGCCCCTTGTCACAGTCAGATACCCCCCACAGACAGTGACATCCCCACCTAAGAGCAGCTCTGTCCCAGAGTAAAGTCACTCCAACCACATCCAAACCCCCGAGTACACCACAACCCCCATCCCTTTCACACTTTTAGGCCCCAGCTAGTGAACCATCTTCTGCTAAAGAAAAGAAAAGCCCTCGAGTTCATCGGTGCCACATCAGCTGCCACAACAGAGACAAATCTTTGGGCACACGGTCGGTGTCAGCGCCTTTGGTGGGACTCAATTATCAACCCAACAGGTAGCACCAAGCAGAGAAGCAGCTTTTTAGGTGAATAAGTATTTTTATAAGGAAAACATGTCGTAAGGGTGAAGGCAAAGATGACACAACACGTGGCAGCCCTGCTGCTTGCCAGACAGTGCTGCTAATTTGTCCTAGCATAGAAGTGGGACCCTTTCTGCTGGTTGAAGAGAGTGGTTAGAAAAACCACAGGCACTTGGGAAGTGTGAAAACGTCAGACACAGAGCAATGCACAGACCTGAGCCTGAGCAAAGGGGGAAATGTTATGCAGCTGCCCGCTGGTCCTCCAGGAGAAAGGAAGCACAGTGGCTGGTGGCAGAGCAGGTGGCCTGAGAGCAGCCCATCACTGGAAAGGTTACAGGTGACGATGTTCGCTCGCAGCCAGGACTGCAACCTCAGACTTCCTTCCAGCTCCTAAATGCTCCTTCTAATTCTGGCTCCTCTGCAAAGCTCCCTGGGGAGGTTTTGCTCTCCTTTCACCCATGCATTCACAAAATCACAGAAACATTCCAGTTGGAAAAGACCCCCAGGGTCATCAACTCCAACCCTTAGCCCTACTCTACAAAGTTCACCCTTAAACCATGTCCTCAAGTACCACATCCAAATAACTTTTAAACACACCTTCCTATTTTTTTTTTCCAAAAGTCCTTCAAGTGCTACCCCGGAGCTGCTGTGATGGTGGTGGCAGAGCCCTCCTGGCTTTTACTGCAATCAGCACACAAAATTCTCAATTGAAGCTTTTAGTTCCCATCCATCAGAGTTTACCCAGGAAGGCTGGAGAATGCCTACACAGTTTCCCGTCATGGATTAAGGAAAGGCAGCAATAAACTTAACTCAGCCAATCTCCACACAGTGGGGAAATAATTGAGCTAGCACACAGGCTTCTGCTCCTGCTGGGGAGGAGCACACCAGGAGCTGACTCCTTGCCAAAGCACTTTCAGGCTCTTACACCTGCCTGGGAAGCAGTGACAGTGCCTGGCCCCGCTGCTCCTCCAGCACCATGCCATGCCAAAAGAGAAAACTGTGGCACTCACCAGAGCTGAAATCTTGCAAGGACCTGCTGGCGAAGCAAGGTATCTGGAACAGAGGAGAGAGAGATAGCTCAGTGAGGTGGCTGTGGACAGCAGTGGGCATTTGAAGAGGGTGACAGGGGAGTGCTGGCACTGCACCAGCCCTGCATGGGTAAGGCATGTTGCCCCCTCAGCAGCACTCAGCCCAGCAGGGCACAAAGCTGCTCCACAAGCTCACGCCACAGCCATGCACTAGAGTTTGACAGTCTGAGATGAGATGCCTACAATGCCTACTTCATTAGCACTGGATAATGTCCTGAACATCACCAGAGATGCTCAGATAGGGACCCTGCCAGCTGTGCTCTCAATGTGCATCCTGCTTCTAGAGCTGGCCAGGATGTCTCAGCACCCAGTGGGCTCCCAAAAAGAAACCTTATGGTGCTTGTGGTGGGTTAAGAACTTCCCCCTCCTCCCAAATAAAATTCACCAGACCAGCTCAGATGGCTTGGAAGTAAGATACAGCTATAATTTACAGAAAGCTAAATTTACAAACATATATACAAAAGATATTTACATCTATTTACAATTATATACAATTCAGAAATAATACAGAAATCCAATCCTTCCCCCTGGACAAAGAAAGCCCAGAAGGGGCCAATGCCAACTTCTTCTCTTCCCCCAGACAGAAAACCAGCAAGGCTCATGTGTTATCAGGAATAGGTTAGTGCACAGTGTGCGGGAGTCAGAGGCAAAGGAACAGTGACAGAGCCCAGAACCCAAGAGTGAAATTCTTTATACACTGCTGAAATTGTGAAATTGTTTATGCACTGCTGTTTTATCCCTCTTAGCAAAGCAATGAATTATATAAAATCTATCATAATTTTCTTTTTTTTTTTTTTTGCAACCGATGCCCTGCTCACTCAGTCTATATTCAAAAGAATGTCCAGAAAGTTCCTCTCTCTTGATTACAGTTTAGAATCAAAATAGAGAGTTAGCTCTTAAACTGCTAAAGTGCTGAACTCTCCTTTCCTTCACAGAATCACAGAAACAACCAGGTTGGTAAAGACCTTCGAGATCATCGAGTGTAACCTATCACCTAACACCTTCTAATTAACTAAACCATGGCACTAAGTACCTCATCCAGTCTCCTTTTAAACACCTCCAGGGACTGGGACTCCACCACCTCCCCTGGCAGCCCATTCCAGTGGCCTTCCTGTGCCCCTCCCAAGCAGTGCTCAGACAGGGCTGTGCACTGTGAGCAGGAGGGAGATTACTTCTGCCTGTGTTGTAGCAGGACCACCTGAACTCATCAGAGCCTCCTAAACGCACCCTCAGCAGCCTCTCACACATTTCAGCTGGTACCAGCAGGGCTGTGAGCCACACAGTGGGAATTCACCAAGGCATTAGGAAGGCATTCACCACTCCCATCCCAGTATGAACGTGGGGCTGGCCCCATCACCACCCCTCCCTCTCCTAGAGCCTCATCAGCTCCTGGAGCATGCCATGCAGATCTGTGCTAAGGAGTCACAACAACACACCTGGGAAACTATAAATATCTGTGAAAAATCTCCCCATAAATCCGAGGGAAGGGAATTTATGGTGCTCCCTTTGGAGGTTTCTCCAGGTGGTCCCTACTAAGCCATTGTGCTCATTTGTGTAAGTAGTCCTCAGACAACAAAGTCTTCTCCACCGTCAGTTACTGGGTGTGCAAACAGGAGCAGCACTGCTCACGGGGCATGCAAACACCCAGCCATAAAGATGAGGGACTGGCTCCTCAGTGGGGATGCTTTAGGTCAGCCACAACCAGCAATAGGTTGTGTGTTCACTTGGGGCCACGATAGGTCTCTGGGCAGCACCAATGTCCACAGCCCCTTCCGCAGGCAGGGAACACAAGAGGTCCACACAGCCAAGGGACATCTCACAGAATCACAGACACATTCAGGTAGGAAAAGCCCCTCAGGATCACCAAGTCCAGCTGATATCCCTACTCTACAAGGCTCACCCTAAACCATATCACAAAGCACCATATCCAAACAAATTTTAAACACACCCAGGGTTGGTGACTCCACCACCTCCCTGGGCAGCACATTCCAATGCCTGACCACTCTTGATGGGAAAAAAATTTTCATAATATCCAGTCTAAACCTATCTGGTTGCAGTTTGAGGCCATTGATCAGAGGGCTGGAGGAGCTCTGCTATGAAGACAGGCTGAGAGAGTTGGGGCTCTGCAGCCTGGAGAAGAGAAGGCTTGCAGGAGACCTTAGAGTAGCCTTCCAGTATCTGAAGGGGCCTACAGGAAGGCTGGGGAGGGACTATTTACAAGGTCTTGCAATGCCAGGACAAGGGGCAATGGGTTTAAACTGGCAGAGGGAAGATTTAGACTGGATGTTAGGAGGAAGTTCTTTCCAGTGAGGGTGGTGAGACACTGGCACAAGTTGCCCAGGGAGGTTGTGGCTGCTCCCTCCCTGGAGGTATTCAAGGCCAGGTTGGACGAGTCCTTGAGTGACCTGTGCTAGTGGGAGGTGTCCCTGCCTATGGCAGAGGGTTGGAACTAGATGATCCTTGAGGTTCCTTCAAACCTTACCATTCTATGATTCCCTCCTGTTCTATCACTATTTACCTGTGAGAAGAGACCAGCACCAACCTCTCCACAACCTCCTTTCAAGTAGCTGTAGACAGTTTGAGTTCTGTTCAGGGAGGAGAGCCCAGCATTGCCCTGCTTCCTCAGAAAACATAAATAAATCGATATTGGAAACCTGCCTCAGACCCCCACCTTCAGCAGACTTCACCCTGAGCAGCCCCTGTGCCTGCCTGGGTTAATTGCCAGGAGAGCAGGTTGTATTTCAGCTGGGACATCTCTTTACCTGTTTAATGCATCCATCCTTGCTACGACTTCCATGTACTAATGTGTAGATGAGTGGGAGACAGGAGAAAATTTATTAACATGTTTCCTTTCAGCATGAAATTGTGAGTGTATCCTCCACTGAGTGCAATTACTGCATGTGTGACTCCTGTAGTCTGGCTAATACTGCTAAGTATACTGGAGATTAAAGGATTTGGGGTGGCAAAGCCCATTTCATCCATCCAGGCTCATGCAAGTGAATACAAGCAGGGAAAAGGTCTTACAGAAGCCTCTGGATAAGCAGGGTCTGGCCTGCAGGTGACCATTCCACCATGTGCCCTTGCTGCTGGGGACCTCTCCCAGGCAGTTCTTGGCTCCATGTGGGAAGAAAAGAAGTGGAGGAAGGCAACCAGAGCTGCTGGGACCAAAACATCTGCAGCCACACCCCCAGGGTTCACCCCATACCAGCAGCTCCCAAACTCAGCATCCCAAACCATCCGGGATACTCCTGACCCTATGCCAAGCACCGTTGTCATGTTCCTGAAGCACCATAGTGCCAGGGACAGAGTGGCCACGGTGAAAGACTTAAGTGGTCACAGTGTGCTGAGAGTGTTCTCTGGGCCCTGGGAAAAGAGCTGTTCTCTCTGAGCTGGAGAGCTAATAACAGCACTGGAAAATTCTTGTTTCGGCTGAGGTGCTGGCCTCTGTCTGACCTGGGAAAAGTAATGCTGTGTGCCCACTGGGCCAGCCCATGCTGCTAGCCCCCAGCCCTGCCACAGCCCTGCTCCTCACTGACAACTTGTCCTGGGGGTGCTGGCTGAGTGGGGGGTGTGGGCATTCTGCCCCACTGTCTAGAATCAGGGTAGCAAACTGCTGCTTTGCAGCCCTCATGCCAAAGAATCCTCAAAAATAACCCTGCTGCGGAGTCAGTTCAGGGCAGTCCCAACCACTACTCCTGCCCAGAGGGGAAGCCACAGCAAATTCCCTCCAGCTCCTCTACAACGCTATACTATGAAGCAGAGCAGATACAGGGTGGTTCTGAGAGCACAGAGGAGCAAGGAGGTGGCCCTAAGCAGCAAGAGCTGCCCTTCCGTTGTGAGCTCAGACACAGCCTCTTATCTCCCCAAGCAGCAGAGCAGCCATCTCCACTTTGATGCAGGTTTGATTTAAAATGGAGCATCTCCCTCAGCATCACCAGCAGGACTGCAGCAGAGTAACCTCATTTTCCTCTGCTTTGCCCTTTTTGCCACCCACAGTGTGCCAGGGACTCCAAGGCCACAAATCTCCTCTCCCTGCTCTCTGAGGGCTCATGGCTGCGCTGTGCTGGGGCAGCCCCTGGCTTTGGCAGCATCCCCCTCCCCATACACTCCTGACAATGGCACTGCCTGGCCCCACACCATGAGTGTGGCAGGTAGGGATGCTTGGGGACATGCTCCCTCTCTGTGCTGGCCTGAGCATGAGCCAGCACAGAGCTTGGGAAAGCAGAACCTGCTGGGGCATAATGCCAATTCGCTGCCCATTAGCTGCCTGCAAATCCACTGCTCCCCAGCCTTATCTTCCTCTGCCACAGCCCCTCACTCCTCCTCCTCCTCCTTCCAGGCTGATGGGTTTTTTTCGATGTGGAAGCAAGCTGCACAGGTACCCTTGGCTGTGCTTGGGAGCCCTTACATGACAGTGTCCACAGGCAGGTCTCACGGGAGATGGCACCCCTTGGACACCCTCCTGGCACCCAGGGGTGATGGGGCTGCCCCGCACAGCACAGCTCATTGCCAGGGGATTGCTTGCTTGCTCTTGGGGATCGAATGTCAGCCTCCAAACGTGGACTTGAACGGTGGAATATTTCCAGCAGCAAACCACCTTGTGAGGAGATACCCCAAAGCTATCAACACATCTGGATGCGAGTGATTGTTTAACCACCCCACACAGTCCTGTGCATAGATTTTACTGTCACCACTTGTAAAATTAAGAGGGATAAAAATCAAACAGTTGAGCAGCAATGGGCAGTGGGGAGCAACCAAGGGCTTTGGCTAAAGAGGGAGCTCTGGAATAATCACCAGTGAAGCTCACCATGAGGCTTGCAGCTCTGGTTTCAATCGAGGGTTTGACCTGTGAGCCCTCCCGACGAGCAGCAGCCCAGCAGAGCTCCAGTGGGGACTGGAATCAGCACCTTCTGAACCAGCCAGATCTCAGTGGTCCTTTGCACAGGGTAGGCAGGGCAGGAGGGGCAGGCAGCTCCTCTGCTCACTGCTGCTGCCCATTGTGGGCAGACAAGCTGCCCCTGGAGATTCAGCAGAGTTCCTCAGATCAACAAGAGATGAAAACCACTGACAGGCGAGCACAGGGTGAGATCTCACCCTTCATCCCAGGCTGCCCTCCCTGCTGAGGAAGCCTGCTGGTCACACAGGACTTCAACAGCCATCTGCAGTGGTGAGCCAACAGAAACCATGCAACTCCTGCTGGTTTGCTGCCCCCTCACTCCTCTGCCAAGACCCAAGACATCTGCTTGCCATTTTGTTTTCCCAGGAGCTAAATTCATGGGCTTACAGCCCTGTCTTTCCAGAGAAGAAAGTTCAGCTTTTCAGACAGAGCACAAAGTTCACATGACAAACTGAGCTCAGCCCAAAGCCCAGTTTTCCACCAGAAACTCTACACAGGAAATGTGAGTCCAGCCTTCTCCATCAGGCAATACAGCTTCCTACGTGAGGAAGGGTTTTGGAATGGCAGAACATTCCTCAAGGCAGCAGGTACAAACCAGCACAGTTAGTGGCAGGAGGCTGAGGCTAAAGCGAAGACAATCATTGACCAGTCACAAACACTACTGCAGTTGCTAAGTTGGGAGTGAGAGCTACACTCTGTCTTCAGCTATCTCCAGAGGAAGAGAGGCTCTTCCTCTGAAAAAGGAGCTCTTCAGTTTAAGAAGGGCAAGGAACTACTAGAGAGAGTCCAATGGAGAGTCACTAAGAGGATGAGGGGACTGCTGAGGGACCTGGGGCTCTTTAGCCTAGAAAAGAGGTTGAGGTGGGTATCTCATTAATGCTTATAAATATCTAAAGGCCAAGTGTCAGGGGGATGGAGCCAGACACTTCTCAGTGATGTTTAGTGACAGGACAAGAGACAATGGACACAAACTGGAACACAGGAGGTTCCACAGAAACATGAGGGGAAAAAAAACCAAAATCTTCATTTTGCAGGTGGCAGAACTCTGAAGCAGGCTGTCCAGAGAGGTTGTGGAGTCTCCATCTCTGGAGGCCTTCAAAACACACCTGGACTTGTTCCTGTCTGATTTACTTTGGGTGATCCTGCTCTAGCATGGGGGTTGGTCCGANAGTAGAGGGGGAGGAGAACCTCTTCCCACAAGCAACATCCAAGAGTTAGAAGAGTCCCCATAGGAGGCTAGAGACACCAGAGTGGAGGGGCTGGTTTCCTCCAGGGGAGGACATTGGAGCTAAGGCATGGTGCTCAGGGATGGCACCAGCCTTTGCTTCAGCTCTGCAGGTGGCATCCACCTCCTGTAGTGCTGAGGCCTGTGGCACTGGAGAGGAGAGGAGTTCCCAAGCCCATTTAACCCACCTACAAGAGCTCAAAGCATTATGGCATCTACCCCAGCTCAGTAATCATAACCCCTGCAGTATCTCCAGCCCTTCCCAGGTTCCCCTTCATTGTAGCTCTCACCTTTTATCTTTAAAAACCACAACAGGCAGGGTTAAAAAAAAGGAAAAGGAAAAAACCCAAACATGACAAACAGTCCCAGGAAAAGAATACAACAGCCCTTGAAACAGCAGCCTCCATCTGAAAGGGAAGGATGGAGGCAAGGCAAGAAAGCCAGTGTAAAGCCTCATTATCATCAGAAATCCTCTCTCCCTGCCCTTACCTCCCCACTAATTTCCATATCACAGGGGACACAATACCTTTCTTCTCTTGAAAAACATCCCATTTTTGCAGAGACCAGCTGTCCCCACTCCCAGCACAGGCTTAGGAGCTGGGGAACAAAAGCCAGGCTCACACCTGGTGCTGGGGTGTGAGTCTCCAGGCCCTTATCAGCCTCTCGAGAGCAGTTTTTATCATTATTATTATTATTATTAGTCTGCTTTATCTTTTTAAATTTTTTTTTCTCCTAGCTTCAAGATCCTTTAGTCAGTCAAATTATACTGAGAGTAGCAGAAGCAAGGCAGAAAATAAAGCATTCTAAGGAGTTCAGGAAGTTATTTTCATCTCAAGGAGCAGGTAAGAAAGGTTGACAAGTCTTTATTCTGCTCTTACGGGATAATCTGCGAGTTCCCAGCTGATTTGAAAGGGGGGGGAAATTAAAAGCATCAGAAGAAATTACAGGAAGAAATAAAACTCAGGTCTTTGCATAAATTGAAGTAATGTGCGCCACGGCTGACAGCTGAAGGCACTGGAGGGTGAAATGTCAGCAGGGGGAAGGAAAGGGACTGCCACGGGGTCTGGGGAGGGCTGGGCAGAGGGCGCTGGGTGCAGGGCAGGAGGGTCACTCAGCCCCCTCTAGCTGGTCTGTTCTCCTCCTAAGTGGATCTGTCACATCCCCTCAGTCCAAAGCATCAGTGACAGAGCAGGCGGAGGAGGGAGGGAAAGCAAAGCAGCGTCTTCCATACCGCCGCGGGTCGCTGGATTCATCCTGGTCCTGTCTGGCTGCTCCGGTAAAAGCTACAAGCGCGCAGTCAGGCTCAGCAAAACGCTTCTGCCAGGACTTGGGGCTCTCACATTTACATGTGCAGTGCAGAGCCCCAGGAGCTCCCAACAGCCACCCATCAAGCATCCCCCATGGGGCTGGGACCGGAGCCAAGGCGGCGAGGAGGGGGCCAGGACCAGGGGGAAGAGAAGAGGAGCATCCACTGACGCCTCTTCGCAGCGCCTGCCCGCGGCTGTGGGAGACGCATGGAGGCAGTGCCGGGTGGCAAGGGATTGTGGAGCCTGGCTGCAAGCGGGCGTGAAGCAGCGGGGTCCTGAACCGGGCAAAAAAGGTGCAGGAAGGCGTTTGGGGTGCCAGACAGCCCTCGCCTCCAGGGCAGGGCAAGGGGGTCCCCGCGCCTCTGCGGCTGTTGGGCGGCGGAGCCGAGCGGTGCCGAGGCGGTGCTGTCACCAGTGATTGATGGCACGGTTCCGGAGGAAATAAATTCCCAGGCTCTCGCAGGAGGTGAACTGGGGGGGTGTATCCATCTTAAAGATACTTAATGAATGTGCCACAGCCTGCGGAGTGGCAGCAGATACATCTCTGCAGCCAGCACTCCCCACGCTGTTCCTTGCGAGGTTCAGGCAAAATTTAACAGCTTCTTATTGATTTTATTTATGTTCCCCAGGCCCTGGCAGTATCTATATTGCCCCAGTCCAACAAGAGCACCGCGGTGATGGTGGGGACCTGCACTTGCTTTTCCCTTCCTGCTCCTCATCCCTCGCCCACTCTGGAAGGGGCAATGTGAAATCATCTGCCCCAGGGCAATTCTAGGGACAAAACCTGGTGTCTGGCAAGAAAAGATGCAGTTTGGGGTTCCTTGATATACCCTGGGGTTCACATGGGCTTCAACTCAGCTCTCAGGCCAAGAAAGAGTATGACACAGGATTACTAGAGCAATGGTGAGTACTGGTACAGCACTGGAGCAGATGCTGGTGCCACCCACACCACCCTGGCACCAGGCTCTGAGTTGGATATTTGGAACTCAAGGCAAAATAAAATAAGGACTTTATAAAAGCCACCCCTGCAAAAGAGACTTTGGGAAGTTTTAGGTTTTTATGTAGCATAGCAGACCTTCAATTTCAAGGCAAGAAAAATGGCAATCAGCAGTTCTGGTGTGTGGCTTGGCTTTGCTTTTCCCTCTTTCCCTTAGGGGAAGGGAAAAAAAAAAAAAAAAGAAAAGAAAAGAAAGAAAAGCAGCAAAGAACAGCAGAGACCCAACTGACCTTTCTGGCTAAGAGACCTTGTCTGAATCACTGGATGGTAACAATGAATGAAATGCCAGTGCCCTGCCTTATAAATACCAGCTTCCTCTTGGGGTGAAATGCCAACTTTCCAACCTGGAAATGCCACAAAGAAAATGTCACCCTCCCCAAGGTGTGAAATGCCAGCCTGCTGCAAGCACCCTGGCTCACCCATGGGGACACAGCCTGCTGCTGGGTTCCCAATCTTCTCATGACAGGGGTTTTCTCTAAAGCTCACCAAAGGCAATGGTATGAAGGGGACAGGTGTTTGATGTGGGACAACCAGAGCATCAGTCCTCGAGCACTGAGGCCAGCTCTGCAGCCCTCAATACATGGACCTGATGGAGCAGGTCAAGAGGAGGGCCACAAAGATGATCAGAAGGCTGGAGCACCTCTCCTGCAAAGACAGGCTGAGGAAGCTGGAGTTTCTTCAGTCTGGAGAAGAGAAGGCTCCAGGGAGACCTTAGAGTAGCAATTCAATATCAGAAGAGGGCCTGCAAGAAAGCTGGGGAGGGACTGTTTGCAAGAACCTGTAGGGAGAGGGTGAGGTGCAACAGTTTTAAACTAGAGCAGGGTGGATTTAGATTGGACGTTAGAAAGAAGTTCTTTACTATGAGGGTGGTGGAGCACTGGAACAGATTGCCCAGGAGGGTGGTGGAGGCTCGGTTCCTGGAGACATTCAAGGTCAGACTTGATGGGGGCCTGAGCAACCTGTTCTAATTGGGGATGTCCCTGCTCACTGCAGAGGAGCTGAAACAGATCCCTTTGAGAGTCCCTTCCAACCAGATGCATTGTGTGATTCTGAGATTCTATGATCTGTAGCATCACGGCAGCAAGCAGCTCAGGAAAGCTGCCTTTGGGATTTGGGGGAGGGCTTCTCTTCCCTTTTTTCAGTGGCAGTGAGATTTGTCAGTGTGGCCAGTGAACCAAACAAATCACATTTAAAGATTGGTTTGGATCAAGCCAAACCAGTTATTTCCAGTTTTCCCAGCTAAATAGGAAAACAATTGAGCATAAGGAGATTGTGCCATCTAAGGAGTTTATCACAACCTGAACTCCTAGTTCCCAGCGAGCGCTGTTGTTGCAGGGTTTAATCCTATTTATTAAACATGGGAAATCATCCAACAGACTGTCCTTGGGTGAAGAAACGCTCCCCATAGAGCTGCCAATGTGTGCAGCATCTCCCAGGGCCAAGCTGGAGGCAAGTTTGGCTTAATCCAAAGCTATCTTTTCCAGCATCCCATCATTCCTTTCCTCCAAACCTGGCCTCATCCTCCTGTCTCAGCTCCTCCAGTACCAAAGTCCTGACACCAACCCCATTTCAGGTCAGGGCAGCAAAGCTTGAGGGAGAGTTTCCCACTTTGGGCACCTGTGGCAGTTCCAGGACCACCCCTGGGAGCTGTAAGGGATGTGTAAGTGTAGCCAAACATTTTTACCTGATAAAACTATGTCAGGAAATGAATGAAGCTGTTTTTTGTCATGTGGGAATTGGAAGCTGTTCTCTTTCCCCACACCCACACCTTTTTTTTTTTCCCCCAACCTCCTCCCCATGCATGTGTGAAATACTTTTACCAGCCTTTTTTTTTTTTTTTTTTTTCCCTCTTGGTTACTTCTCCTCCCCTCCAATCTCACCCTTCCTGGCATTTGAAAATAGCTCATGAAAAGGAGGAGGATGGAAGGAGGAATAAGAGGAAATGTGTGGGGATGCAAGATGGAAAGGGAGAAGAGGGAAAAGCAGAAGAAGAATGAAAATACATCTTTTTTCAAAGCCAACCTGGAGTACCCAATTGCTCTGACTCCAGCAGCTGTTCTGGAAAAGATCTGCTGATCTGGCAAGCTTTTTGCCATTTGTTAGGCAACATGCAGGAAGAAAGTGGCAGGGACACCTGCCTGTACCCTCATGTGCAGGCAGCCAGTTCCAGCTGGGCACTAGGCTGCAGGGAACCCAGATACCAGTTATGGTTAGAGCTGGTCAGGAGCCACTCTGACTGAATGGATTTTCTCCTTGTGCAATTCTTATGTCTCAAACCAGAAGGACTGGGAAAACCACACTGGTTTTGATAACCAGAGCAAAGGCACAGCCACAGGTCCAACAGATATGGCAAAGGGAAGGGTCTCAGCCAACTCCTGTACTCAGGTCTGGCTTGGAGGGGGTGGGATCTGAAGGGTTTGTTTCACCAGGCAGTGACAGGCTGGTAACCAGGCTACTCCCAGCCTGCTGGCAAATGCAAACCATTAGCGTTGGAGGCAGCTCTGGGTGGTGGTTTCATGCCCATCCCTCTGCCTGCTTCACAAGCAGGAGGAGATCTCCCAAGGAAGCAGTTTAATGCATCAGCCTCCATGTGTACCGCATCAAGGGCTTTCCCCTACGCACTTCTCTGTAATGGATTTCATCCCTGGCCCAGAGCGATGCTGCCCTCCCAGAGGTCCCTGGGGAACCAGACTCCCAGTTCCTCCCCGGCGTTCCTGCCTGGGGCCAGCATCGTACCCCTAGCGCTGTATCATTCACCTGCAAACCTCCTCCCGGCCTCGGCAGCAGAGGGCTCAGACACAGCAGGAGGGACCTCCTGGCTCTCCTCTCTGTGTCAGCAATCACCTAAGCATTCCTGTCTCCTTCTGATATCTCCTCTCTCCCTGCTTTTCACCTTCCACCTCCTTGCTGCTCCTGCCCATTAGACAGCAGTTCCAGCACCAAAGGGTTGCTTTCCAGCTTTTCTCTTTTAGGAAAACCCAACAACCTAATTCCTTCTAAAGCGAGCACTTCATGTCTGACATAGAAGGGACCTGGGGCTTTATATTAGTGGCGGCACAGAGGGGAACCCGCGGCTGCAGTGGAAGCAGGAGGGCTGGTAACAGCAGGCAGTGCCAGCACGGCTGCTGTAGGAGCCCCAGGGAGCAGTCTCCCGAGGAGCACGTCTCCACGGGGGTGCACAGATCCAATGCCAAGTCCAAAGGAGGCTTCCCACCCTGATCGGGAGCACAGCAAGTGCTCCTTGCCTTGGAAGCAGCAGGAAACAAGGGGAACTACATCTCATCCTGTGCCACACCAGCAACGGGAAAGCCAGGCTGGGCTGAGCCTCGCAGCAGCGCACCTGAGAGTCTGAGAACCTCTAGGGAGGTTCCTCTCCCCGCCTACGCTGCCCTAGTGAGGCCACACCTGGAATACTGCATCCGATTTTGGGCTCCCCAGTTCAAGAGAGACAGGGACCTGCTGCAGAGAGTCCAGCCGAGAGCCACGAGGATTGAGTAGGGCACTTGAGCGTCTCCCCTACTAAGAGGGACTGAGAGCCCTGGGGCTGTTTAGTCTGGAGAAGAGAAGGGTGAGAGGGGATAAGTATCTGAGGAACAGGCTGCCTAGAGAGATTGTGGAGTCTCCTTCTCTGGAGACTTTCAAAAGCCCCCTGGATGCATTCCCATGCAAACTACCCTGGGTGATCCTGCTTTGGCAGGAGGGTTGAACTGGATGATCTCTGGAGGTCTCTTCCAATCTCTAAGGTTCTGTGATTCTGTGACTGCTCCTGGCTGCCTTCAGGCCAAGCAAAAGCATCCTCATGCCCTTAGGTCACTGCACCCAGCTCCCTCGGGAGCTTGTAGGGGAGTGAGTCGACCCAGCCTGACAGAAGACAGCACCTCAGCCCAACACACAGAAAGGGACATCTACAGGAGCTGAGCAGGACCACTTTGAGATGGTGGTGGGAAACTGAAAGTTTCTTCAGCTGAACACCCAAGCTCAGCAATCCACTTCTTTCCTCAGGAGATGCCACCCTGCAACGCTCCCTCTTCCCACCCTCCCACAAGGACACTCAATTCCTCCAGCTGAGCTGAGGAACAAACAAGACATCACCCACTCTAAGTAGGTGGGTTGGCAACGGCCAAGGGAAAGATGCTTTATGTTTGGCAAGAGTCCACGGAGCTAACTCAGCAAAGCCAGATGATAGGCAGCAAAGCCACCCTTTCCAATAATAGCACTGCGTGGCATGCAGATCACTCTTGCTCAAGAGATCTCCGAGGGCTTAGTGCGGACTTCATAATACCCCCACTGCCAGCACACAGGAGCACTGCTTGCAGAGCTCATCATTTTCTAGTGTGTCTTTGTTAGCCTTTAAATGCTCTGCTTTCAGCCTCCTGCCTTGCCACAGTGGCTGGAGGCCTTGGGCCAGATCCTGCTCTCATGCACAACAGTGTAAGCGTGTCTATCCACAACTGGAAGCACATTGCTGGGTGTCACACTGGTGTCCAAGAGTGTTTTCTGATGGTCACCTTCACCTCTGAGGTGCCAACGAGCCTACAAGACCCCCAAGCCCACCTCACTGGTGTAGCCTGGGTCTGACATAGCTCCTCCACAATCCCATGTCCTCCACGAAGCTGCAGAGGTGTGTAGCTCTCAAGGTCTGCATAAATCCTTTCCCTCCTGAGCTCACATGAGACATTCCAACCACTGAGACAAAGAGACAGCACCTTTGCCCTGCACCTCCATGGACCAAGAGGCAAATGCTCTGAAGCACACCTTAACCCTCACTCACAGGAGAGTCTCTTTCCAGAGCAGTAAAATTATTTTAGTATAGGAAAAGACCAACCAGGGACCGTGCTGAAAGCCCTTCCCAAGCAAATAACCCCATAGCAACCACCAGCAAAAGCCTCTTGGTGGCAGGCAGCAGAGCAGGGCAGAGCAACACCTCAGCCAGAAGCATCAGCTCTGCCCAGGGCCCAGCCAGCACCAAGCTCCCCATGTGTGAGGAGCTCCTCATTTTCCATCTGCTCCCCAGCATCTACTAGTGGTGTCCCTTTACCCTGCTCCCAGGTTGTCCACAGGGGCAGCCTGATCCTCAGAGCCCATGCACCCCTCTGAGGGCACCAAAATCCTCCCCATGTTTCAGCACAGAGTCCCACAGAAGTTCTACCTTGGATGAACCAGTTTTTTCCCAGAAAAGCAAGTTTTGATGGACATTTTCCAGCCAGCTAGAAAAGAGTATGGTGCCTGCCAGCACTCATGCTGCTTGGGTGTTCCCCGTGGCTCTGGACCAGACCCAGCAGAAGTGTAAACCAGCATCTACCCTGACTGGGAGGTGACCTTCTGCAAAGCTGGCAGCTCAGCCTTACAAAGCCAGGCTGAGGAAGACATGGGGTTTCCATACTCTGTAGCTCCTAGCCCAGAAGCAGCCCTACCACATCTCTCATCTGGGATGGAACACGGTGGGGAGGCACAGGCGCCCCGGGGAGCCAACCTCTCCCACTGCCACCGAGGTCGGATGCAGGGTGGATTAGAGGGATTGCAAACCAGCTCAGGAGCTGGCAGCAGGAGGGATGTGCTGGCAGGGACCAGGCTTGCCAGCCTGCGGGACACCACAAGAGACCTTGAAAAGAAAGGAAGATCTGAGCGGGCACACTGCCGCCCCGCTCCCTCTCTAACGAGGGACAGGAGCAACCTGCAGTTAGCAAAGAGCTCCCAGATGAAAGCAGCTCCAGCCCTGGGATCTTGTTATCCCTTCACAGATGCTTCTCACATACCTTCTCTTTATCACTATTTTTCTAAGGTCTCTCCTTGCTCCAGACAAACGGTGCCTTGGTGGCTGCAGGCAGGGTAAGGCAGCTGCAGGGCCTGCAGCACTGGCTGAGTCAGACAATGCCCAAACACAGGTTACTCCACCTCTGGGGATGCTCAAACATCCCAACCAATAGGGTCAGGCAGCAAATACCCTGGAAGCACCTCAGCCCCACCTTCCTGGACCTTTCAGCTCCCTGCTGGCAGGATGAGCACTGCAATGGCTGGTGTCTCTGGGAATTGCTATGAAATCCCAGCAGGAGAAGCCCCAGTAAAGAGCTATCCTCATGACCCAGTCTTTACCTTTGCCTCTGGGCATAATTGCCATAAGAGAGTTTGAAATCCAGGCTGAGGAGATCCTCCCTGGCCTGCCCCAAATCTGGCAGGGAAAAACAAATCCTGTGCCCAGCACAACCACTCCAGGCAGACCAAGTGGTACCATGCCACCAGCCTGGCAGTGAAGGTAAATAAGAAACAAACTACCTGGCATTTCAGAAGGCTGAAAGGTGAGACTGGTCCCAATGGCACAAGCCCAACGGCTGGCAGTAAAAGGAACTCATTTCCCTCTAATGAGAGATGACTACACTTCGTTAACTCAGACTTTCTCATTTATCACCTTTGCATCACCTCTGTCTGCCTCATCGCTGTCAGGCCATGAGAATATATGAAGAACATATTCAGAGAGTCACAGAATGTGGTTTGGTGCTGTGCAAATGTATTTACCCCAGTACTGGGCTCCCAGCATGCAGAGGCTAACTCAGATGTGCTGTTGAGCCAAACCCTGCTTTCTGCTCTCTCCTCCTTTTCTTTTAACTCCAGCAAGTGCTGGGCTTGGCAATGAGAAGTGGCAGGCAGCTGCAGGCAGAACATCCCTGGTTCCAGTGAAGGTGTGCATCAAGGAGTGTGGACAGCAGGTTGAGGGAGGTTCTCCTCCCCCTCTACGCTGCCCTGTGGAGTACTGTGTTCAGTTCTGGGCCTCAGATCAAGAACAACAGGGAACTGCTTGAGAGGGTACAACAAAGGGCTATGAAGATGGTTTGGGGACTAGATTATCTTTCTCAGGAAGAAAGGTTGAGGGACTTGGGGCTTTTTAGGCTGCAGAAGACTGAGGAAGGACTGTATCAATGCTTATAAATACTTAAAGGGTGGGTGTCAGGAGGACGAGGCCAGCCTTTTTTCAGTGATGCCCAGCAACAGGACAAGAGGTAAAGGGCATGAACTTGAACATGGGAAGTTCCACCTAAACGTGATGAGGAACTTCTTTGCATTTGAGGAAGGTAGAGCATTGGAGCAGGTTGCCCAGAGAGGTGGTGGAATCTCCTTCTCTGGAGTCATTCAAAACCCACTTGGATGCCATCCTGGGCAACCTGCTGTAGTTGAACCTGCCCTGGTAGGACTAGATCCCTTTCAGCCACTACCATTCTGTGGTTCTGTGTCATCCAGGACTTGGTGCTTCCATGGGCAAGATGCTCTTATCCCCACAGTCCATGGGGAGAGAGTGCTGAGTGCTCAGCATAACGACTTTGGTCATTCTGCTGTGCTGCTAGGTTTGTATTGAAGGCATGGCCTGAGAATCTCTGGTGCTGGAATCATTCTGTGATGGCTTCTCCCCACCTGCCTGCTCCTCTGCCTACAATGCCCTGTTGGAGCTGCTCCCCCTGGACCCCTACCACCAGGTGCTGGCACCCAGTGGGGAGCTGCATCAGGGCACCCAGCCTCTGCTCATGTAATTGGGGCTCTGAAAAGCAGCAGAGGAACCACTAACATCTCAACAGCAGGGTCTTGACAGAGGTGAGAGCCACTCTTGGTGGCCCTCATGTTGCCTTTGCCAGCCTTCTTGTTTGCCAAACACTCTGTATGTTCTGGAGGCTGCATGCAAAGCACTGCTGCTGCCTCCCACGCAGCTGCTGGTTTTGCAGCAGGGCTCTGCTGGTTGGAGATTTGCTCTGGCAAGGAGGGGAGGAAGCAGTGGCATGCAGCTCTGTGAGGGGGCACACAGCCAGATCCTGCCTTTCCTAGGACAATTCAAGGAATTGGAATTAATTAATTCCTAATTAATTAACAGGGACTTCAATACTGAGAGATGCAGAATGCAGAGTGAGAGAGAGAAAGAATGAAAGACAGAGCCCCCTAGGTTGTTGGACAGGTTGCTTCTGGTAGAAGCTTGTTAGGAGCTTCAAATGTCACATTCTGCTGATTTTGGAAGAAGGCAGCAAGAAGCAGCAGGAGGGCTGCATCCACCGTGGGTGCTGTGGTGGGTGCAGCCTCCAGCCTGCCCACGCTGGCTGCTGTAAGCCAGCCTGTCCATCACAAGGGGCACATCACCCGTGATTAAAGGAGCAAGCCACCGCCAGAGTCCCCGGGGCTCACTGGCTTGCTGGGAGAAGAAATACCAAACCTGCCTGGAATCAAAGAGCCAGGATGTGAGGAAGCAAAGAAACACCAGGAAAACAAAGCCTAAGATGGCACCCTTTGTAACTGAAAACATCAACAGGGAGAATCGTCACCCCAGGGTGGGTCGAGAGGCACAACACAGCTTCTCATCACCCTCGGGGCTGTAGCAGCATGCAATGGAAATCCCAAGTGACTCCAACCCTGGAGCAGCTTCCTCAGCTGTCATGGAGGGCCCAAGATGATGATGGTCACTGCTCTTGGGCTGCAGGTTTCTGGTGACATGCTCCAAGCTGTGCAGATGCAGCACGTGTAATTAAAAAAGCCAATTTGCTGGGGATGTGAAGGACATGGAGGTGGTTCCAGGACGAGTGCCGCAGGCAGCCCATGGGCTCTCCCATCAGCAGCAGTGGAGAGGCAAACAGCTCCTTGTGTCTAAAGAGCCCTACTGCTGGAAAGAATTGTACCCTGAAGGTACCAAAAGCACCCTGATGGAGCCCAAACCTCATGTTTCAGCCTTATGATGCTGTCCTCTCTGTCATTTAGCGATAAGCAAAGACCCAGGAGACCTCATAGCTAGCCCAGAGCAGCCACTGGCTACACAAGGATGAAAACCAGACCAAAAAAACCCAACCACCTGGAGGATGTAAATTTGATGGCTCACTAATACCTCATTTGAAAGTGTTATATTATCCTGAGCATTAATGGAAGCTATGAAAAAGAAAAATAATAATAATAATAATAATAGGTGTTCAAATTGGAAGTGAGATGCTCTTTCTCTGCCCATCATGACAACAATCTCTTGCTGATCTCCAAGCTGAAGTTATACATCAAAAACATTCAGATGCATGTGCCAGGCAGTGTGGAAGGAGGACCTCTGGCAATTCACATTCCCATCAATTAAAAATCCATACAGGAATCAGGAATCACAGGCAGCAGAAAGCATCTGCAGTCTGGCTGGGAAAGCCGAGGTAGGTAGAAACAAAGTGAAGAAGGAGGAGACCAGATGCAGGACAGATGCTGGCGTCCCTAGAAGCTCCCCCTTCCACCCTTGTCTGAGCAGCTAGGGGTAGGCACCTCCACAATAGAGCAATGTGGCATCCCCAGAGCATGCAGGGCACCAGCAGGGACCTCCCGAAGATTTCTCAAGACCACATAGGAAAAGGATGGGAGCTTTTACATGTAAAATGGGATTTTCCACTCTGACTCATTAAGCAACGTGCATCTGAAGGGTTTGCTGCCAGGCTGGACCCCAACACCGGTAGCTGCCTGTCCCAGAGCGGTTCACAGCCACCATCCCCAAGCCACCAGCATGGTTCTGTCCCCACAGTCACCGCCGCGGTATGGGCGAGGCTGGAGGACATGTGGCGGGCACCCATGGGAACTGGCTCCTCGTCCTCCCTACCCAGCTCTGTCCCAGGCAAGACAGTGGAATTAAGTGCAAGTTATAATTAAGACTGGATGTTTGAAGAGAAACATAATCTCCGTTCCGTGGGATTCGCCGGCACAACAGTAATTAACGTCTCATTAACATTTGCCTAATTAAGCAGTTTATGAAAGTGGATAGATTTGCATACTGCTCCACTTCAGCTTCAGTGCATCCAGCTATATCCAAGCACCAGAGTTAACCCTTCCAGGACATCCCTAACTTCACAGCCTCTCCTTACAAGGCCACAAGCTGTTGTGGCTCCTCCTCTCACTGTGTGGTGCTACCCAAAACCAGGTAGAACATCTCCTCTCCATTGCCTCTTCTCCAGCCAAAGCCATCCCCAGCCCTTCAAACTTTCCCTGTGGGTCATCTATTTTTAAATAGAAACCTCAGATGGCTTCAATGCCTTTCCCCCCTACAGTCTTGACATGCTCATCCGAGAAGCAAAAGAGACTTGTAAGAGTTTCTGAAGATGGAGAGAAATGTCTCCTAAACTATTTCATGCTCTGCTCATTTCCAAATGTTCTTTAATCTTTAGAAACAACTACTCCAAGATTAAAGGGGCTCTCCAAATTCCAAACATCAGCTTAAAAGCAGGATGCAACATGATGTCTCAGCAGCTTCCAAAGAAGTTTTGACACAGGGACCACATTTCCTTTCTTTAAGCATCTTCCCCTCATCGGGAGGAAAGGGAAACCAGCAAGAACAAGGACAACCCCCAACTGATGTCCTGCCACTCCTGGAGACAGCAGGGACCTGAACCACCATTCCCAGGGGGATCGTGGTGCAGCAAGGGATGCACATTGCAGCCTATCAAATAAGGCTCTTCCCGCTGGCAGCCCCTCGGTGATAAGTCACTTGAAGTGTTGGGCACATCATTTTCCACTGTTAGTACCAGCTTGCACTTCTGGTGTTGGATTAGTAAAGCCACTGCATCCATCATGTGCTTAAAAAGACCATGTGCAAACCTGCCTCCCCCCTCCAGCATCTCCTGGGGCAGGAGGAAACAAGCGCTGTAGTTAGTGGTTAATGCTTGGAGTCAAGATGCAACTTTGCAGCAAATACAGTGGGAGAGAAAAATTCATGACACAGCCTTTCATTGAAAATCAATAAAGCCCAGACCTGCCTGTGATATACACACTCAATTTATTCCCTGCTTGGCTTGCTGCATCTTCACCACCAGCCCTCTTGGATCAGCCCCACCTCTTTGCTGGAGCCCCTGCCCACCTTTACCCTCTTGGTCACAGCACCAATGCCAACAGAGCCATGTTAGCATGGGATTGCCACCTCCCTGACCCTGGCAGTCTGAGTTTAGTGGCCCTATGCTCCTGGTTGCAGTGTGCTGTTCTCCCATGGCTGCAGTCCAGCACTCACAGCATCCCTCTCCTCTGCGAGGCAGGCAGTGGGAGCCCAGCCATGCCCTTGCAAGGCAAAGGCAATTTCAAAGTTTGCTTCCATCTCCTAACAGGTCCCTCCAACTCCAGCAAAGTCCTGTGCTGGGAAAGGCAGCTGCCTTGCACTTGAAACACCTATGCCTTGAAAGCACATCATCATTCTCCCCAGCAGCCAGAAAATCTTCCTGGAAGTGGTGATGGATCAAGCCAGGCTCCTAAGCCAAGCTGGGGCATCCTACAGCCCTGCTTGAGCCTGACCTGGGCACCCATCCTGCCCTGACCCCCATTCCCCTCTATGGAGGACTTTGAAACCTCCATGAGGCACCCAAAATCACTACAGATTAGGTGTTAATCTCTGCCTTTACTTTTTTTTTTTTCCCCTCTCTCCTTCCTATCAATGCAGAAAACGCTCCCAGAAGTTGGGGCTGGCCCCGTGCAGGGAAGTCCAAAATGCTCGGGAGATGAAGTGGCTACTCCGTCAGGATGTTGCATCCCTTGGGCATCTCTCCTGCAGCTAAATATGCAGGTGAGCCTGAAGGCCAGCTGAGGGATGCAGGCAGGAGGCAGGTAGTTGGGCTTTCCAAACATCCCCCAGCAACTGCCCACATCCACTCCAGCCCTGCTCCCCTCTGGCACAGAGTCCCGTGCTGGCAACTAGCCACCCCAGCACCAGGCTGAGAGGCTGGTGCCAACCCAGCCCTGCAGCGCTTGCCTTTGGCCTGGGGCAGGCTGCTGGGGGCAGAAACTGTGGAGGGGGAAAGGTGGGTGCCCAGCTGTGCTTGGGGCTTTGCCTTCATGCTGGGCTCTGCAGCACAGCCTGACCTACTTTCTGTGGCAGCACAGTCATGCCAGCCGCAGCAGGGCGTGGGGTTTCTTCTCTCCTCTACCACATACAGATGTCTTCTTGCAAACAGGGCTGGCCAGGGCCCCTGCCCTGTCACCTCTCAGCATCAGCTGTCCCCTCCCTCACCTCTGTCCAGGATCACTGCCTTCAGAGGGGCACCCTCCTTTCCTTACGCTTCCCCGAAAAATTCACGGCACATCTCAGCCAGGAGGAGGATTTATTGATCGTCTTATCTGTGTCTAATCCCAGCCGGAGCCACGCGATAAACGAAGCTGCCTAAATAAAATGCCTTCCTGCAAGGTCTCGGTGTTGCGAGCAGCTGGCTGCAAGTGGGGTGCAGAGTTGAGGGAGCAGCCCCCCAGGGGCCCCAGACCCACCTGGCACAGGGAAGAGCAGCCCACGCTGGCAAAGGCATCGAAGCAAGGAGTAAACCGCCGTGCCGTAAATGCCCGTTGGTGGCTGAGGGCAGGGGTGGGGGGACAAACCAAACCCAAACCACTCCATCTGATCGATGGTAAGCAGTTTAAACACTGTCCTCGGCAGTTCAGGGAGCCCTAATTCCAGGCATGACCTGAATCTCTTCAAAGAGAAAAGGAAAGGAGGGAGGGGGCAGGCGAGGCAAGGGGAGGGGAGAGCCATAAATGGTGGGGATGCTAATTTGTCCCTCTCCCCTCCCTGCAGAACGGGATCTGGGAGGAAAAACACCAGCTGAAGAGAAGGGACCCCCATGGAGCAGAGATCCAGTGGTACCTGTTACCCAGCCTGGACTGGAAATGCTTGACACAACAGCAGGCAGGATGAGAGATGCTGCTGTCTGTAAGAAGAGCCCGGGGTGTAGCAGGCAGAGTACCAGGCCACCTCCTCAGCATTGACAAGCCAGCAAAATGAGCTCTAGCCTGCCATGACACGAGGAGGGAGCCAGGGAGACACGAGCCAGCCCAGCCCAAACGTGGCACAGCTGTATCCAGGTCAGCTGGCGAGCCTGCCAGGAAGCACGGCTCAGGCTAGAGAGAGAGTGAGAAAGATGCTGGGAGCATCCTAGAACAGTGAGGAAGGGATCAGGATGGCCCTGCCCTCTAAGTAAGGGGTGCCAGGGTGGCGATGAGCTGCAGAGGACAGCACTGGCCATGCAGGACAGTAAGTGGGTGTCCTTATCCCTGGGATTTCCAAAGCAATGATCCGTGAGACAGCACTGACTAAGAGTTACTGCTGGTTTTCCAAAGGGAGACGAGGTGTGGAGGAAAGGGAACTGCGATTGCCAACAGGACAGAGTTGGCAGCAGTAGGTTGGCACTCGTGGGCCCTTGTAGAAGAGAAGGGCTTGTCATCATCCCCTGCTGCCCACTGTTGCATGGTGGAGGATTTGGGGAGCACCAACCTGGCACCCCGCTGGTGGAGGAGCAAACATACTGGCTGCACTGGAACAGGGCCAAGGGCACTGACCCAATGAGTTTGTTTGTCCCTGCAAGCCTGTTCCTGGATGAAACACATTCATGTGGCCAAAAGCCTTTCACTTAGCTCATCATGGCCCCAAATTCACCACAGCCAATTCAGAGAGGTAGGGCTGCACTGGATTTTGATCCAAAGCTCTTCCCACATCACTGCCCTTCTGTCACCCCAGGCCATGATGCCTGCCACTCCCCTTATAAACCAAATCACAAATCCACTCCCAATACCTCTTTGGAAGCCTGAGTTTTGCCCGACCCCATGCCAAGCACCATGCAGCAAAGGGTTAATGGTGGAGGGGAGAAAGGTTGAGACACCCAGTTCCACCTGCCCCTTGACAGGACCCATGTGGGCAGCCATTGCTGGCAGCACCCCTGGACCCAGCTTTGGGCATGCAGGGAGCTGTCAGGCCCCATCATGACTCATGCAGTCACTTCTCCCTTCGAGCCAGAAAACCAAAATGTTTAAAATCAAAATCAGGCAAGCGGTTGAAAAAAAACAGAGATCAGCAGAGAGGAGAGGGGACAGAGGCAGCTAATGAGGGCCCCAGCATGAGGAGGGCACAGACGCTGCCCTGGCAGCCTGCAGTCCTACCCGCCAGGCACCAGGAGCACAGAAGGGCCAGCACTGCCTGGCACAGCCCTGGCACAGTCAGCAGCAATCCGTGGGGCAGCTCTGAGGAGCTGGCCCCATGCTGGCAGAGCAGCCAGCCTTGGGACCAGGACCCCCAGCAGCCCTGAGGCAGCATCTGTAGGGTCACATTAACAAAGAGATGGCAGGACAGGATGGCCCCATGTCAGTCTTACTGCACTGCACATCCCAGAGTGGGATGATTCTCAGAGTTGTTTTTTTTTTTTTCACTTGCCCTCCCTCTCCAAAACATCAACGAGCTCAGCAATGCCCAGCTGGGGAGGTGGCCAGAACAGAACACCCAGCCTGACCCACCACAGCTCCCAGCTCACCCCATGGCTGAGCCACCCCCTGCCCATGAAGTGGAAAAGGAGAAGGGCCAAAAGCCTCTCGATTCTTACAGCTCAAATCAAATGTGTCACTCAGGTAGCAAATTGCCCTGCCTGCCTGGCAGAAATAGCTCTGTTAAAATATATCTGTAGATTTTTTTAAATTTATTTTTTGGTCCTTTCCCAAACAAGTCCAAGAACAGGGAGGTTTTAAAGTCCCCATGGACAGAGTCTTTCTGCTCCCTTCCCTGCACCCAGCAAGGTAATTATCTGCCAGGAGCTCACAATGTGATGCCTGGTTACACCGCTAATTAGCAGGAACCAGCCAGTCCCCCAGGGCACCCTGGGTCTATCCCCATCCCTCTCTGCCTTACTCCTCCTCCTCACACTGGGGCACACAGCAGGAGAGCATCTTGAGTCTAGCTCTGCAGTAGGGAGGGTCTTGTCCTCCTCCCTTGGATGCCAGAGGTGCAGACAACGCCCTGGCCACCCCAGTGATGAGGGGTGGAAGAGAGAAGGCACCCAGAAACTCACCCATTGTCCAAGGCTACTCCTTGCTGTGAGGCTACCTGGGGGATGTGGACAGACTGGAGAGCACTACTTCTGCTGACACCAAGAGACTTACAAAGTTCACTGTCTGAAGTCTGCTTCAGCCTCTTCTGGGAGGGATGCTTAGGATGTGGAGGCTTCCCACAAAACCTCCTCTTCTCAAAAGGAAAAGCTTGGAGACATCTAGCTCACGGGAGAGGCAGGGCTGCTTGCCACGCCTAGGCCTCTCTCCTTTTCACTCCTCACAAGCTTCCCTCTCTCCTCACTGACAGCTGCTGCCACCAGGCAAAAGCCAGCTTTAAATAAGCCACCAGCTTTGTTTGCAGAAGGGCACAGCTTGGGTCTCCCAGATGCCAGGGCGACTGTCTGCTGAGCAGCAGGGAAGGCAGGCAGAGGGGAGCAGCAGCAAGATGCCCCTCTGGCACGTGATGAGCCGGGAGGAGCATCGCCTGGCCCAGCAGGGACACACTGTGCGAGATACAAGGGAGCTGTTGGAGCCCAGACGTTGCTACAAGGATGGTTCCAAGCTGCCAGGACATCAGACTGTTGTCATCCTTGCCAGCAGCAGGAACAGGACCTCACCGGAGCACGCTGACAGAACCTCTTTCCATCCTTGGATCTCAGACCACAAACCAGCTCGGTAAGCCAAGGAACTCCAAGGACAGCTCAGACTCTCCAGATTTAGAGCCACCCCTTCCTAACGCTCCAGTGCAGACCTCTGATGCCCCACAATGCCAGGAGCAGGGATCTGGGATCTCAAGGGATCAGCAACAGCAAGAACCGGGGCATTTCTTGGCAATTCCAGACACCCAAGCTGGGCACCCAGCACAGACAGCTCCCAACCAAGGAACATAGCCCGGAGCTACTTATCCAGAGCTATACCAAGACTCAGAGAGGAAGCCCCAGATCATCCCTGCAGGACCTCCAAGAATTCACTGGACCCTACATTCATACACAGAGGTCATCCTCCATCCCTGAGGTTCCCATCTCTCACTGAATGTCCCACTCCACCTCAGGAAGCCCAGGGTAGGGCTGACATAGACCACAGCCAGCTGGTGAAAGCCCAGAGCTTGTGAGTTTCCAACATCAACCCCTGCCTGCTTGCTTTACCTTCTCGAGGAGACACAGAATGGGATGATGCTGATCCTGCACCCCATGATTGCTCTTGCAGAGCCACAGCAAGAATTCATTAATGGACAGAATCCTAGGCAGTCCCTGGAAGCACACAAGGTGGGATGAGCACAAGGCTCAATCCCATCTCCCCATCATCATAAGGAAGCCATTCACATCTCCCCCCTCTTCTTGCAAGGCTCTGGAGGCCCCAGAAAGTAGGGAGCTGCTCAGAGGCTGCACCAGGCTGGCTGGACATGACAAGCAGGCACTCACCCGGACACCATTCCTGGATAACTCAAGCTCCTCTTCCCATTCTCCCCCACACTCAACCAAGAGCAAGACCAGCCTGCAAGCCAGCGACCGCTGCTCCACGCTCACCTGTGCTCTGCCCCTCCGGAGAGCGGCTTGGAGCTGCTCAGCCTTTGCCACAAACTCCCTTCCGCGGCAAGACATCAGCCTGTGGGTGCTGCTCGCCCCTTCCGCGCGCTGGCTGCTCTGCCTGCCTTTGGGAATTTTTTTTTCCTCCCTTCTTTCTTTCTTTCCCCCCCCACCCCCCAACGTCCCCAACCTTGGAGCGTTTTGAATGTGCAGATGCCCCAGCTTCTTAAAATTCAGCCTGGGGGCGTGGGAAGTGTTTTGGAACATGCCCAAGCTGTCTGCTCCGTGCGTGCGCGCTGCTAAAAACGATCCACCTACAGCCCCCATCTCCCGCACCGCTTGTCAGCGCCGCCGTGCCTTTCCAAAGATAAGCAACACACACATACCCAGGGAGTAACCTCACAGCCAGGCTGTGGGGAGAAACTTCTCTGCTCCTCACAAGCACCAAGCAAACTTTTGATGTAGCAGTGGAGAAAGAGCAGGACAGACACCCCTTGAAACGATGCCCTTGAGTACCTCCATCCCCTCTGTATTACAGCGAGGGTGGAGCGTCACCGCTGCGCAGGGAGGAACCTGATGCAGAAAAGCAATTAACTCGCTATCAAAGGATGTAGCAGCAGGACTGGGAGGTGAACATGGTCCCCCTGGTGTCACAGTGGTGGGTTGTGATGTGAACATGTGGTTAGCATAGCTGGCTTGGCAGCCCTGCCCCAACAGCTAAGCATCCATGTTGGCAGCACAGTCCAAAGCAGTGGAACTCATCTCCTCCAGAGTTATTCCCAAATGCTTTACCAACAAATAAACAAGCTATAGAGGTTTAATGAGTTAACCCATAAAACACTGCTGGTGAAGCCCAGAATCTTAGAATAATTTAGGCTGGAAAAGACCTTTAAGATTGTCAAGTCCAACCATTAACCAGACACTACCAAGTACTCTGCTAAAACCCATGTCCCTCAGCACCATACCTACAAGGCTTATAAATCCCTCCAGATATGGTGACTCCACCACTACCCTGGGCAGCCTGTTTCAGGGTTTGACAACCCTTTCTGCAGAAGAAATTGTTCCTCACACCCAACCTATGCCTCCCATGGTGCAACTGGAGAATGTTTCCTCTTGTCCTATTGCTTGCTCCTTGGAAGAGGCGGCCAGCCCCCACCTAGCTCCAACCTCCTGTCGGGCAGCTGAAGTGAATGCGGTCTTCTGCCCTCACCCTCCTCTTCTGGTGAGGGTCCCTCACCAGACCCTTCACCAGCTCGACTGCCCTTCTCTGGACCTTCTCCAGAGCCTCAATGTCCTTCTTGGAGTGAGTGGCCCAAAACTCAACCCAGCACTTGAGGTGTGATTACAGAATGTCTCAGACACCAGCTTGTCTCAAATACCAGCAAGCAGCTCTCAGTGGGATGCCCAACCAAGGGAACAGAGCACCACCACCTTACACCAGTTTGGTATCTGGCACCAGCAACCACCACATGAAAAAAAAAAAAATAAAGGGCATATGAACCACTGAGGCTGAGATGTGGTCAGGATAGCCAGGCTGAGCCCTCCTGCCATGTGCAGGGTATGCCACGAAGGCTCCAGAACCCTGAAGGCCAAGGACAGCAGGGCCACTTCCAGCCCAGCAGCCTGTCTCTGGATTCACAAGACAAGCTGTTCAAACTCAGGGACAAGGTTGCTTTTCCCTTTGCTTTTAAATCCCTCCAGCAATCTGGCCTTCAAATGCTCATCAATCCATTCAGGGCAGTCTCCCGCCTCCCCCGCCATCATTTCTCTACAAATCTGAGTGAAATTGATATTTTCCTACCAGAAACATGAAATTTTGAACACACAGAACATTGGATTTGAAAGCTGACTTTTGTTGGGAAGGTGCCTGTCTCTTTGTTCACAAAAGGGCTCATTTTTCCTGGAAAAGGGCCCAGATTTTGAGTGAAAGATCAATAACATGCAGAAAAAATGTGGCCCTTTATTTAATTTTGCCACGATACCAAAAAGAAAAGAAAGAATCCAATGCCAAGACTGAATGACTTCAAAATATTTTGCATTTGTTTACCCCACTACGATGCTGAAGCATCTATTCAAAGCAGCTCAATGGGAAGGCTGCAGCCTTTAGGGCTCCCTTAGAGCTTCCTCCCCATCAGCTGCCGATATCCCCCTGGGGACAGCATCCTTGGCACTGCTCCAGCTCCTTTTCTTTTTTGGGTGCTGGGTTGGGGGGGAATTTTTAGAGATTTAAGCCTACCTCCTCTGCCCTGCCTTGGATAGAGGCCAAGGAGCCTCCATCCACCAAAACACCCAAGGATGACCTTTTGCCCATGCTAATTATCAATTGAACTTCAATTACAGCCTGGGTTGGAGGGAAGGGAGGGAGAAAAAAAAAAAAAAAAAATGTAAAACCAACCCCACCACGAAGCTGCAGCATTCAAGATGCTGCGCAACAGTCATGACATGCTGCATCCTCCCCGATCCATATGGGGGAAAACTAACACTTTGGCAAATTTATGAAGATGTGTGAAAAGTGATTATATTCCTGAAAATATCTCAAGTGGAACAGCCTACCTGGCATATTTTGTTAGTCATGAAACACGCTCCCTCCACCGACTGGAGTTTGTGGCTTCCCATCTGCTTAAATACTTTAAATACTGAAACTTTCTTGGGGTTTTTTCCCCCCCCCCCCCTTTTTTTTTTTTAAAAAAAAAAAAAAAAGCCAAAATAGCACACAGCATAGTGCTGACTCAGGGGGATGGGACGGGGACATGCTTGCTACCAGCAGATCGATGCCAAAGAGGCCATGCCAAGAGAGTGGGAGAGCAGAGAGTTCACCAGGTCAGTGAGAAGTCACAGAATGACAGGGGTTGGAAGGGACATCTNTGCTGCAGACCACCGAAAAGAGCTGACCCCCTCCATTTGACCCCCCATCCCTCAGATATTGATAGGCATTGATCAGATCCCCTCTCAGCCTTCTGTTTTCCAGACTAAACAGCCCCAGGGCTCTCAGTCTCTCTTTGTAGGGGAGATGCTTAAGTCCCCCAGTCATCCTCATGGCTTTCTGTTGAACTCTTTCCAGCAGGTCCCTGTCTCTTTTGAGCTGAGGAGCCAAAAATTGGACACGATATTCCAGGTGTGGTCTCAGATCATCTGCTCCAAACCTGCCTCCCTCCCCTCACCAACCAGAGCAGGTTCACCTGGTGCAGGTTGCACAGGATGGCATCCAGGAGGTCTCTGAATTACTCCAGAGATGGATACTCCACTATCTCTCTGAGAAGCTTGCTCCAGCACTCCGCCACCTTCAAAATAAAGAAATACTGCCCGTGGCCAAGAGATGCAAGAGGTCAGTTTGCATGCATTGAGCATCCAGTGAGGGAGAGCCAAGCACAAACCAAAGAAGGATAATTGTGCCAAGTGTGGGTGTGAAAGGGAAAAGGTTAAAGGAGAGAAATGGCTCTGGTTTGCCATCTTCATTCCATTTTGCCAGAAACAAAAGGCAACAGTTGTAAAGCTGACAAGTCCCCACTGCCAAGCTTGGGCTTTTAGCAAGCACTGGGGTTTATGGGCACTTGAGGCAGGGCAGCTGCCACCTTGACCCCTACTCCTGTTTTCATGGGGAGCAATGTCCCTTTTGTCCTAGGGGAGCTGGCAAGGAGGTTCCAAGGCACTGGGGTTCAATAAACCCTGAGACTGCTGGCATCCTCCCCGAGGGACCTGGCTGCCTCCCCCCTGCCCTCTCCTGCTCTTCAGTTAATAGCTTCTATTTAAAGCCCTGGCTGGAGTGGCTCTGACCACAGTGGCAGGAGCTGGGGTGGGCAGCCAGTGCTTAGCACCATGCTGGTAGGAGCAGGTAAGTCCCAGTGAAGGCCTGTACACACAGGGGTTTGGCAGCAGGTGCAAAGGAAAGGCGGCCAGGACTCCAGAACTCTAAGGAGATGGTCAAGGAGAAGCCACTGCAACAGAGAAACATCTCCCCAAAACAGCTGACACACCTGGCTTCCCTGAATAGGCTGTTGGATGTGCTTGAGCATCCTTTATCCCTGTAAAACTCTGGTATCAACACCAACCAAGTACACAAAGAGATAATTTTGAGCCAGCAATGTGCCCAGGTGGACAGGAGGACCAACAGCATCCTGGCCTGGAACAGGAATAGTGTGGCCAGTAGGACCAGCAGTTCAGTTGTGCCCAATCAGCAATGGTGAGGCTGCATCTCAAGTACTGGCTTCAGTTCTGGGCCCCTCACTACAAGAAAGACATTGAGGTGCTGAAGGATGTCCAGAGAAAGGCAATGAAGCTGGAGAAGGGTCTGGAGAACAGGGCTGGAGAGAACAGGAGTGGCTGAGAAACCTGGGGTTGTTTAGTCTGGAGAAAAGGAGGCTCGGGGGAGACTTTGTAGCTCTCTGCAACTCCCTGAAAGGAGTCTGGAGTGAGGTGGGGGCTGGTCTCTTCCCCTTAATAACAAGTGACAGGACAAAAAGAAATGTCCTCAAGTTGTGCCAAGGGAAGCTTAGATTGGGAAGAATTCCTTTGAGTAAAGGGTAATCAGGCATTGGAATGCCTGCCCAGGGCGGTGGTGGAGTCCCCATCCCTGGACATGTTTAAAAGTAGTGCTTAGGGATATTGTTTAGTCAAGAACTTGTCAGTGTTGGGTTAATGATTGAACTGGGTGATCGTAAAGGTCTTTTCTAATCTTGGCAATTCTGTGGTTCTGTGATTTAGGCAAAATGTGGAGTCTCTTAAGCAGTTATCTACTGGTTGCAGAAGGCAGTGGCAGCTGCATCCCACAAAGTGACAGGGCATAGTAAGTACTCGCAGCGTAACTACGGTGTGATTACTCTTAGCCTGGCTACGGAGAGTGATCCAACTGGATGGGAGCATCTCGGGGCTGGGTTGCCTCCTCCCCTGTGCACGTGGGCTGTGCTAGAGAAGCTCCAGCTCCTGACACACATAAAGCAGAGCAGAGAGCAGCGGAAGATGATGAAGGTTTTCCCGAATGGCAGCATGAAGCTGAGCATTAGGTGATTTGTGGCGGAGTCCCTCCAAGGGAAAGTCTCTCCTACATCAGTGGGGATTTTTTTGCAGCTCATTTGGCTTTTCATTTGCTGAAGGAATCTGTGCTGCTTTCCCTTGCAGGATGAGACCTCATCATTTGTGTTTTCTTACAGCCTTTTTATTTTTTTCCTCCCTCCTAGGAGAAAACCATCTCTCTTCCTGTTCTCCATGAGCCTAATTCTGCATCCCCAGCTGCTGCAAAGAGAGTGCTGGAGTTGCTCCCACTTTCCAGGGGGATAAATCACATTGGAGGCAGGGGTTTGTATTCAAGGTCCAATACCTGGAGGAGGAGTTTCTCCTTCCAAATGGAGATAGTCCCCAGGAGAAATAATCTCACTGGAATTAATCCAGTGCAAAGAGTGTTTATTGCCTCTTTTTAAAGGCTCTTTCTTACTGACAATAGATGAGTTCACAGCTACCAATATCCATTAGCTGGTTTGTTTTACTTCTTGTTAGAAAATAAAATAAAGAGGCAGAGCCTGAGAAGAGTGAAAACCAGCCATGGAGACTGAAGACTGACAGCAGCTGCCTGGCAGACAGTGAGTGAAAATGCTCTGACAAGATGAAATGTTTTTTCTTTCATTGAAATCACTCCCTTTCCGAATGACTAATACGCAGCTATCGCACCATGGATATTTCCAGAGTGATGAGATGTTTTTAAAATATCTCACTGCACCTCAAAATATCTCACTCTGGCTCAATAGATCATCCAAAACACCACCCACGGAAATCATAAATAAATAGATACTCTATTGCCATAAAAGAGCAGACTGGCCAGGGCCAGGGCAGCATCCTTCATCGGCAAGTAAACGAGGCCACTGAACTCCTCACCTCAGAGCATGGCTCCTGCTGCCAAGCTTTTTTGGAGATGGAGACACCAAACCCTGGCAAACAGAGCTGGACACCTTCTCATCTCCCTGGCAAATCTGCCCTGTGTTGATAAGATCTTTCACATCACAGAGTTCTCCTCGAAAGAGCAAATTGGCTGCCGGAGGGAGAGCGGACCCCACGGTCCCAGCAACCACACGCGTGCTACCAGCACAAGAAGGTGGTTGATGGGCTCTGGCCCATAAGGCACCCCTAGAAATCCATGTATCCTCTTAGCCACACCTCTTGCCTAGGCAACAGCTTCGAACCCCACGCAGCAGGACTCAAAAATGCTCCATCCTACTCCCTGACCCTAAACCTACAGTAAGCCCCCTCTACACATTGCTCCCTCACCAGCAAGCTAAGCAGGTGAGGAAGATGACACCCACACTGGGCACAGCTGGCATTTGGGTGACACACCAGTGGGGGTACCAGCCTGGCAGCCCTTACATCACCTGACCCTGGGACACCCAGAAGTGGGCCCCAGCCTGGCATGCAGCACCCCACTTCAGGGCCACGAGGCTCTCACTCTCATGACAAAAGCTCCCAGGAATTGAGACTGGAGCGCTTGCAAAGCCGCCCCCAGGCAGCTGATTTCTTACACATCTCACTGCACTCACTCCAGGCTCAGAGAGAGAGGAAAAGCAGCAAAATGGCAACAAGGAGGCAGGAAGGAGGAGGACTCATGGGCTGACCTGCCTTGCATGTGCTCCAGCCCTATGCTGCAGGGAAGGGGGCTTGTGCCAGACCTCCAGGCTGCTCTCCTCCCTAAGTCCCAGCCCAGGCTTGGATCTGAGCGCAAGGACAACTCCACTTAGCAGCACAAGCAAAACTCCCAGAGAATGCAAGCCCAGATGTGCTTTAAAAGCTCCCCAATTCCTGATGCCCCCAGCTGAGATCTAGCCCAAGCCCAGCTGTGACACCTCAATCTGCAGGCGGCCCAGCACTGACTTGCTCTGCAGGAGCTACATCTGCCTTTTCTCCTCCCTAGGAATCAGACAACAATTCTTGTTTTGCTGATGAAATGAGAAGAGAGTAAATCGTTTTGAGGAACTGAAAATAGGCTCCTTTACTATCCTCAGCAAGATAAAACAACAGTTCAGGTCACCCAGGCTGTGTCATTCCCAAGTTGCTTCCTCTTTGGAGGCATTTACCAAACTGTGTTTTGAAACTTTGGTGAATGAAGTAGCTTTTCAGAATCGTCAAAATGCATCCCTTGGAAAGCACAGACAGCTTGGTGCTCATCTCTTTGTTTTCAAAAGGGATGACACTTCTTGTCCAGCACAGCAGGAATTGGTAATTTCCATGGGTTTGGGAAAGGAAAACACTTTGCTTGTAGGAATTCTGTCCTGCTGATGATGGACATGGGGAGCCCAGCATCAGGCACTGGAATGAATTGCCTGGAGAGGTGGCTGAGTCACCAACGCTGGATGTGTTTTAAGGGCCATTTGGATGCAGTGCTTAGGGAGTTTGTTTAAGGTGAATCTCTTAGAGTAGGGTTATAGGTTGAACTCAGTGATCCTGAGGTCTTTTCCAACCTAGATGATTCTTGATTGTGTGATAGAGTCACAGAGTCATTAAGGCTGGAAAAGACCTCTAAGAGTATCGAGTCCAACCACAGCCCAACTACCACAACTACTAAACTATGTTCTGAAGTGCCATGCTTCTTGAACACCTCCAGGGATGACGACTCCACCACCTCCCTGGGCAACCTGTTCCAATACCTTACCACTCTTTCAGTAATTTTTCCTAATATCCAGTCTAAGTTTCCCCTGGCACAACTTATGCCCATTTCCTCTTATCCTACCACTGCTTACTCAGGAGAAGAGACCAACACTGGCCTCACTACAACCTCCTTCTAAATAGTTGTAGAGAGCAATAAAAATCTCCCTTTAGCTTTCTCTTCTCCAAACTAAGCACCCCCAGTTCCCTCAGCTGCTCCTTATACAACATGCCCTCCAAATCCCTCACCAGCCTCATTGCTCCTGCAGGATGATGCAGCAATGAGCCACTGACACCCAATGCCCCTTTCAGCTCTGCCATCCCAGCCGGCCCTGATCCTTCTCAATAACCTTAGTTTGGCTTTTCCCTCCAATTCCCTTTCCTCCCACCAGGAACGGGCAGCACTTGTGGGGCTGGAAAGAGATGACAGAGATGCTGCAATGGCAGGAGGGAGAAAGCCAAGCCCCCAGCATTCCCAATGAAGATAGCTCCAACATCTGTCCTCAGCCAGCAATGTATTCACCCGCACAGACACACTCATCAGATGAGGTTCTAAAATATTTACTGCCCAAATATCAATCCTCATAAAGCCAGGCAGCCATTTGGGCTCAGGGAGGGGGAAGGAGCTGGGGCTGGTTGTCAATAATGTCATAACCACGGGCAATTTTATGTATCTCTGGAAATGGCCAAGGAACACGCAGCTTGACAGATGTGCAAACGGGTAATGCAGGCTCCCTAGTTATGAGCATGAGGATGTCAAGAGGAATAGATGAGCAGTAATTCAAAGTATATTGGGCTTAGAGAAGTACACGGGCATTGGAATGAATACGGGATGGGCACCGCGGTGGAGGGAGGGCAGGAGGAGGAGGGAGTGGAGGTGGCAGTGTGCTGGTCTGTGAAGGCAGCCCCCAGGAGCTAACTGCAGGGGCATGGGACCTGGGAAGGTGTCTGGTGGGCAGAGCCACACTGCTGTGAGGTCTTCACAGAATTGTCAGGGTTGGAAGAGGCCTCAAAGATCATCCAATTCCAACCCCTCTGCTGTTGGCAGGGGCACCTCACACTAGAACAAGTTGCCCAGAGCCCCATCCAGCCTGGCCTTAAAAACCTTCAGGGTTGGGTTTCCACCACCTCCCTGGGCAAGCCATTCCAGTGTCTGACCAGTATTTTACTGCACCAAGGGATGTGGCACTGCCTGGTGCTTCATCAACCTCCAGGCTGACTTTTCCTTCTTTCTTCTTCCTAACAGCATTTCTACACAAGCCTCTCTCACCATGTGCCAGCCTCCCTTTTCTGTGCCGGGAAACATAAGGTCTTGGCCCAAATGCCTGCATTTTTCACCAAGAACATTCAAAACAACCTCACCCCAAGAAAACACAGGAAAGGACTTTGAAGTTGGAAAGGACTTCAAAGATCATCCAGTTCCAACCCTCTGCCATGGGCAGGGACACCTCCCACTAGCTTAACTTGCTCAAAGCCTCATCCAGCTTAGTCTTAAACGCTTCCAGGGATGAGGCATCCGCTTCTCTGGGCAACCTGTTCTAGTGCCTCACCACCCTCATGGAGGAGTATTTCTTTCTAATGTCTAATGTAAATTGAGCTTCTTTCAGTTTGAAGCCACTTTGAACTACTACTTTTGTTCTTTCCTTCCTTCTCCAAACTGGACCCAGCTCCCAACACGGCAGCAGGGACCGGAGCCGCCTCCAAGAGGCAGGTTCTGCTCACACCTCTGAGTAGAGCCTTGCCTGACATTTCCCAGGCCCACCTGGCTGTTCTAAAGAAGCTGCACCCCCAGCTGCACGCTCCCACCCTGGCCCACGGATCCCAGGCGCACGGAGGATGGAGGAGCCTGGCTGCCTTCCAGGGTAAAGCCAAGGTGCTGGAAATAAAGAGAATGAAATGAAAGATGCTGGGGTGTTCTTCCTGAACTTGGAGAGGAATAGCCCCCTTCAGCAGAAGAGGTGAGGGGTTGATCTGCCGAGAAGCAGCTCTGGAGAAGAATCTGGGAGTGTCGATGGACAACAAGGTCTCCACGAGCCAGCAGTGTGTCCTCATGGCCAAGAAGGCCAAAGGTTATTCTACAGTGCACTAAGTGTGGTTGGCAGGTCAAAGGATGTTCTCCCCCACTTCTACACTGCTCTAGTGAGGCCACAGCAGGAGTGTTGTGTCCAGTTCTGGGTTCCCCAGTTCAAGAATGACAGGGAAATACTGGAAGGAGTCCATCAGAGGCTACAAAGATGCTGAAGAGCTTGGAGAATCTCTGTGAGGAGGAAAGGCTGAGAGCCCTGGGGCTGTCAAACTTGCAGAAGGGCAGACTAAGAGCATCTTATAGATGCATATAAATATCCAAAGTGGGGAGGTTCTGAGGATGGGGCTGGGCTCTTCTCAGTGGTGGCCAGTAATAGGACAAGGGCACAAACTAGAACACAGGAGCTTTCACTTGAGCTTATGGAGAAATTTCTTTACTTTGAGGGTGACAGAGTTCTGGAGCAGGCTGCCCAGAGAGGTTGAAAGAGTTTGTGGAGACTTCATCTCTAGAGTAACTCAAAATCCACCTGGACACTGTCCTGTACGACCTGCCCTAGGCAAAACTGCATATAGCAGGGTGGTTGGACTAGCTGATCTCCAGAGGTCCCTTCCAACCCCTACCATGCTGGGACTCTCTGACTCCTGAAGTGTTTTCTTTGCCAGAGGATTGTTGTAGCAGGCTGCAAGGGTTCCCTAGCATCAGCTGGTTCCAATGAAGCTCACGTAGCCAAGCCCAAGCCAGCACGCACAGACATCTCGGCTCCTTCCAAATTCGCCTCCTTCAGCATCTCTGGCAGTGAAATTCCCACTCCCCCACCTCCTGCCATGCTCTTCAAAAGGATACAGTCATCGGCTGAAGGGTGAGCTTGGCTCAACCACCACCTCCCTCTCAAGTCCCCCCTGCAGTTCCTGCTGAGAAGTTCATCGTTTTTCCACACCCCAGTGCTTTGGGGGAAGGGAGAAATTACTCACAGAGGCAAGCAGGCCCCCCGCACACCACCAGTCCCCACAAAAGTGATTTTTCCTGCAGGAAAAAAAAAAAAAATCCATGAATCACTGTAAAAGTCAGTCTGGCTTGAACGGAGGCACATTGCTCACCGTTGTTTGTTTAAAAGAATTAATCAGCAATCTTGTTCCTGGCTGATCTTATGAAATATGACTTATCCCAACCACTCACCAATAAATTACTGCAGCATCCAGCTGCAAGCTTCCCCTGAGCCTGCTCTGGGAGCTTTCCCCACAGCCCATGGACTGCCACAGGGTTTGGCTGGGTCAAATGACCCATGACTGAAGAAACTTGAATCTTGAGGAAACACTTCCTACAAGTCTCAGCTCTCATAGCTTTGCTCCCAGGAGACATTTCTGGCACTGTCTGCTCCTGCAGACATGTTGCTCAGTGAATAGTCCCAGTCAGAGCCAGGGAGCCCTGGGGTGGTATAGCCCCGGGCAAGGACTGACACTGGAAGGATGAAGCAGCCCAGGAAGAACAGGAGCCAAAGAGCTTCTCCGCTTCCTTCAGAACTCACTCACAGCTACCACTCCAACCAAGCCCCATGGGGCGGGCAGGCAGGAGGGAAGGAGGCAGGAGGGAAGGGGCAGGTGGGGGCTGGCATCACTCTGCGTGGGCACAGTGGCTCTGACCCTATGAAACAACCAAGCAGGAACAAATCATTAACAAGATTTTTCTCCCCAAAACTGTCCTTTCTGTAATTTAGCTCTTTTCTCCTGACAGCACCCTCCTGTGCACAAGAGTTCTGACATGACACAGTATAAGAGAAGCCAATTTGAATGCCCACAGTTGCAACAGTAGAAAAGAGAGAGAATTGCACTTCTTACAGCAGCACTGCTAATGAGGCTGTTCTGGCCTGAAATTCAGTGCGGGCTGAGAGGGCTGGTCCTGCTGCCAATTGCTGGTGGGTACAGGTGGAGGGCAGGCAAGCAAGCATGGGAAAAGCAGCCCAGACAACCATCAGCATGGTCCCAACCTCACTGCTTTGCAGCTTACTGGAGTCATTTCCCAGTGCTAGCACCACACCAGGCAGCTGCCTTGCATCTGGCTCTCCCTTAAAGGAGATCACACTCCATTATATCAGCTATTGTCTCCTCTGCCTCCACTTGCCTTCAGCCACGTGCTGGTTTCAAGGCATCTCCCAGTAGATCTGCACCTGCCATCCAGTCCTAGGCCTCTGCAGAGGATTTTCTGCATGGGTGCCCGCATGCTGACAGGTCCCAGGGAGCCCGTGGCTGGCACTGCCAGGGGGGACTGGAGACAAGGCTCTCTGCTGGTGAGTGCCAGCTGCTGAGCAGGTCGCCTGGGCTGCAGCAGCTGGAGGCAAAGGTAACAATTTGTGTGCTCACCTGGAAAGGCAGACTTTCTCCCAGGCCTGGCAGAGCTGTTGAGAAACCAGCTCCTTGCCTTCTCCTCTAGAACTTGGAATTAGAGAATGACAGAACTCTTTTGGTTGGAAAAGACCTTTAAGATCAAATCCAACCATTCTCTAACTCTGCCGGTCCTGGTGCTAAACCACATCCCTTATCATCACATCTCTGTCTCTTTTAAACACCTCCAGGGATGGGGATTCAACCACCTCCCTGGGCAGCCTGCTCCAGTGTTTGAGAACCCTTTCAGTGAAGAAGTTTCTTCTCATATTCAAATTTAAGCCTTCCCTGGTGCAACCTGAGGATGTTTCTTCTCATCCTATTACTTGTTTCTGGAGAGAGTAGACTGAACCCCACCTCACTCCAACCTGCTTTCAGGGAGTTGTAGAGAGTGAGGTCTCCCCTCAGCCTCCTCTTCTCCAGGCTAAACACCCCCAGTTTCATCAGTTGCTCCTCACCAAACCTGTTCTCCAGACCCTTCAACAGCTTCACTGCCCTTCTCTGGACACAATCCAGCACCTCAATGACCTTCTTGTAGCAAGGACCCCAAAACTGAACTCAGTATTCAAGGCGGAGCCTTACCAGTGCTGAGGACAGAGAGACAATCACTTCCCTGCTCCTGCTGCCCACACTATTCCTGACATGGGCCAGGATGCTGTTGGCCTTTTCCTGGCCACCTGGACACACCCTGGCTCACCTTCAGCTGGCTGTTGACCAACATCCCCTGTCAGGCTCTGTCCCAAGCCTGGAGGATTGTGTGGGGTTGTGGTGACCAAATCTCTTTAACACCACCATACTTAAGCTACAAGGAGAAGATGCAAAATTCTCTCTCCCTTGGTCCAGGCTTCTCCTGTGGCAAAACCAGCTGTGGGAGAACCAGATTCCAGGGAAATACTTGGAGGGTGATGCCTGAAGCCAGCTGAGACCTTATCTCCTCTTTCCCAAGGGTATGCAGGACCACATCTGCTTTGGCACAGCCCCTCAGTGCCCAGCACATTGTGGGACAGAGCCACCTTCTCACCCCAGCACCTCATCAGCATGCCAGGCACATTTATCCCAGCAGCATAGGACAACTCTCCCTGAATTCAATCCATGTATCCAAATGGTGGCAGCAGGAAGGCTTGGAAAAGTAGAGCAAGACGAGAGAAAGGGAGGGAAGCCCAAAACCATGACTGAGCACAGCACCGCAGCTCAGGCTGCAAATCCAAGGCTGACAGCATCGCTCTGGTTACCTGCATGACCTTGAGAGCCCAGGACGAACTGCAAAGATGAGAGGGAAAGCCTCCAGCAGCAGCTCTGTGTGCTGCTGGGGACCGGGAAAGGGAGGCAGGGTACAGAGGGGTGGGTAGTGCCACTTGAGATGTGCCACCCGAGTGATGGAACTCACCAGATGGGTCAGGCTGCTTTTATCTCAGTCTCAGCCCCTTCCCCAAAACGCAGCTCACCATCTCCAGCCTTCTTTGCACAGTGCTTTAGTGGGGTTTGTTCCTATATGGGTACATGGGTGGCAAGAGGTGATCACCTCACATCAAGCCCCTCGGACCCAGCTCTTGCAGAGGGCAGCAGCAGGAGGAAGCGATGAGCTCCGCCTGTGCTGGCTCCCGAGACGAAGGGGCAGGCAGCCCCTCCTCTGCCGTGCGGGAGGCACCGAAGGCACGCAGGCAGGCTCCGCACATCGCATCACAGCCTGCGTATCTCCAGAGCTCAGAATAAATATTTAAAGGCGGAGGGGAAAAAGGGAAAAAAAAAAAAAACAACAACAAAAAAAACCCCACACCACCCACCCACTCTTCTCTGCGAGCAAGTCCTCAGCCTTTGCTCTGGGATTTGAGACAGAAATATGACAAAGGAGACGCAGGTTTCAGCAAATCATGGGCACATCAGAAGCAATGGTTTTCAGATGCCGGTTTTGCTGCAAGATAAATTCCCTCCTGGCCATATGCCTGACAACCTCGACAGCCCTCAGGGACTGCAGGGCTGCTCTCCCCGCAGACACGTGGGGCTGCAGCTAGCCCACCTCCTTACACCCAGCCACCCCCCCCACCCCAGGGGATGCCCAGCCAGAGATGGGAGCCAGGGCCTTACCCCGATCCTTTTCCAAGCCAGTTAAAGCTGCTGCTGACCCATGGGAATGTGTGCTGCCTCCTTCATCTGTCCTGTGAGCATGCACAAGGTGATGGACTCTGCATCAGGGTGTTGGACCAGAGCTCTCAAATCCCTGTCCCTGCAGCAGAGTCCTGCCAGAGGAGCAAACCATGGCTTGCCTTTCTCGAGGCCTCACATGAGCAATGGCTGGAGGGAAGGATGTGAGGTGACAGCTCTGCTCAGCTCCCCACAGCCCCTGTGCTGGGCCATTGCTCAGAGGCAGTGGCTGTAGCAGCCACATAGAACAGGCTGTTCTGTATGGCAAGGCTGTCCTCGGGATGCTTTTATTTCCAGAGAGAGCTCATTAGCTCTGGCTGTGCAAGAGTTCAGGGTTTTTTTTCCCCCTGTTACCAAGAGCTGGAAAACTCCACTGAACAACATCTCAAAGCACGAGTGGAACAAAGACAGGGCATGGGGAGAGAGCAGCAACAAAACCAGAGATAATCAAAGCTGCTGCAGCCTCACATCACTTACGATCTTCATCTCGTTAGGATTTCCCAGCCAGAGTGGTCTCCACTCACTCAGCCCCCAGCAGCCTGCTGTGTGCCAGGGCTGTACCCAGCCCCACTCACCCCACCACTGGAGATGGCAGGATTTGGCCAGAGCTGGGTCTGCTCCAAGCAGGAAGAAGCTTTATATAGGGTTTGAGATGTCAAAAAGCTGGATTTGACGTCCACTGGGAGCAGCCCACTGGATTGTATGGAGTGCCAGAAGCTCAAGGCTTTGTGTATCACTAGGCAAGGAGGCCTAGTGATACACAAAGCACATCCTGCCTTGGTGGGGTGCTCAAGGATGCTCTGTCCCCAGCACATTCTGCCTTGGCGGGGTGCTCAGGGATGCTCTGGCAGCAATGCCCTGCTGGGATCAGGCTGGAAAAGTCACCTCCTTACCAAGCACTGATCCTCCTCCTCCCATCACTGCATGGTCCAGCAGACAGCAGTACCAATGGCAGAAGATAAGCCAGCTCGACAGATATGATCACAAGCCTCATTATCTCCTTAACCCTTGTGCGATTCCTTTATCCCTCCCAGATCTATTCCTCCTTATCTGAATCCTCCTCCTTTTCTTTCCCATCTCTCACCCTGCGGTTGCTCTCAAAGTGCCAAGGCCTCCCCAGAAGCGAGGGAGGCTGCAGGAGAGGAACCTGATGCCCCAAGGCTGCCACTCACCACAGCTAATGGGATAGACTCCGATTGACTGGCCCCAGCGATTTAAAGTTAATAAAACGTTAAAAGCAGCCCTATAAATCACCCACGCAGGAAGTGACCTGGACAGGAGGCCTAACGAGTTAGCAGAGGGTTTTATTTAAAAGCCATTTGTCTGAGAAGTGCAACACAAAGAGTCAAATAACTCTTCGGAAAAACAGCAGTGCTGGAGCTACCAGGAGGATTAGAGCAAGCTTGGATATTTATGGCTGAGGATGTCAGCCCTAGCGCTGCTAACTGGTCCCTTCTTCCCCAGCCGGAGCATCCCAACTTCAGAGGCGCAGGCAGAGACTTCCCGAAGGCGACTGGGACAAGCCAGACCCCACCACACAGACTCTGACTTATGTTTTTAGCTCACTGGGGCCGTCTTGAAACTCTTGCAGACCTCCCAAAACATGAGTCTTGTGTCCATGCCCACCCTGCAACAGGGTGGTGACATGCACACCTTCCTCCAGGCCCCAGCTTTCCTGCACAGAATCACAGGATTAACCAGGTTGGAAGAGACCTTTGAGATTGAGTCCAACCCATTACCCAACACCATCTAATCAACTAAACCATGGCACTAAGCATCACATCCAGCCTCCTCTTGACCACCTCCAAGAATGGAGAATCCACCACCTCCCCAGACAGCCCGTTCCAATGCCAATCACTCTTGCTGTGAAGAATTTCTTCCTAACATCCAGCCTAAACCTGCCCTGGCACAGCTTGAGGCCATGTCCCCTCGTTCTGTCACTGGTTGCCTGGGAGAAGAGATCAACTGGCCACAACCTCCCTTCAGGTAGTTATAAAGACCAATAAGGTCTCCCCTGAGCCTCCTCTTCTCCAGACTGGACAACCCCAGCTCCCTCAGCCTCTCCTCACACACACACAGAGAAATCCTGATTCTCACACTCTACTGCACACAACTAGATACCCCTGCTTGCAAGATGAAGCTTGAAAACAAGATGCCCAAGAAATACCAAAATTCAAAGCAATCCCAGAAAGTGACTCCTTGGTTTCTAAACCCTATTCCCACTCCTCAACCGTGAACACTGATCTTGTGTCTATCAGGAGAGCAATTACAGCCTCAGCCTCAAATCACTCTGTGCAAACCAAGTTCTACTTCTTTAACCTTAGAAAAACCCTCCTGCAGGGTGCAAAGAGCAGGCAAAGTTGTCTCACTGTAACAGGGCCTCAGCCCCCTCCTCAACACCCCTCCCACAGGCAGCCTTTGCTCACCCACCACTGGAAGCCTCCAAAATACCCCAAAGGCCTTTTACAGTGGGAGAAAAGACAACGTGTGCTTGGGAAGCCTCCAGAGCACCATTAAGAAGCAAATTATAGACAATTATCCTCGGAAGTACATCAGGGAAGCAGAGGCAGTCACAAGGCCCCAGTCTCAGCCAAGCCCAACTCCTTGCAGCAGCTCAGGAATGAATTCACAGATGGAACAATGTGCAAGAGGGGTTACATCAGGAGCTACTTCCCCACCCCCTATCTTCAAAGTCACCTTTTCTTTGCAAGACAAGGGTAGTTCTACCTCCGTAAGCCAGCACCTTGCTCTCCTAGCAAGCTGGGGGAGAACGGAGCAAACTATAGACAGGTAGCCATGCCCAATGCCTGCAGAACTGTACCCACCCAGGCAAGACAGGAGGTGCAACAACCCAAGAAATAACTCTTCTTTCACTTGCATTTGCTTTTCACGGGCAGAAAGATGAGGTTCTTACCTTGGGAGGGATGCAAGAGGCTGGGTGTGGGTGCAGCCGGTTCTTCCCCTCTTCCTGGGGGAGCAGGGAAGCCTAGCAGCACCGCGGGGCTGCGGCCAGGTGGCTGCTCCGGGAGCGGCTCTGCGGGCACTGGGAGTGGCTCATGGCTCCTGGGCGCAGGGGGCTGTGGGTGGGAAGGCACAGAAGGTGTTAGATTGGGAACACATGACCTTTTGTTTGCCCCCGCCTCATCGTCAAGGAAACAAGAGGAGGCAGGCAGGACCTGATTAGCTCTGGACACTAAGCAGGTGTAGATACTTAAAGAGGTCCAGCACCACTTGAGGGGCTCCTGCCAGGTGCAGGGAGCAATTTCTAGAGAGTCTTACTGTCCTTCTAGCATCACTGATGGGAAGGAAGAAAAAGCTCAAGCTTGCCTGGGCAAGCAGCCCCTCCGTCTGCACTGATGTGTGCAACCAAGACCATAAAATCATAGAATGGTAAGGTTGGAAGGGACCTCAAAGATCATCTAGTTCCAACCCCCTGCCATAGGCAAGGACACCTCTCACTAGTACAGGTCACTCAAGGCCTCGTCCAACCTGGCCTTGAACAATTCCAGGGAGGGAGCAGCCACAACCTCCCTGGGCAACCTGTGCCAGTGCCTCACCACCCTCACTGTAAAGAACTTCTTCCTAACATCCAGTTTCAATCTCCCCTCTTCCAGTTTAAACCCACTGCCCCTTGTCCTGTCATTGCAAGACCTTGTAAATAATCCCTTCTCAGCCTTCTTTCAGATACTGGAAGGCAACTATAAGGTCTCCTTGAAGCCTTCTCCAGGGTGCAGAGATGATCTCTGATCATCTTTGTGGCCCTCCTCTGGACCTGCTCCAACACTTCAATGTCCTTCCTGTGCTGGGGGCTCCAGAACTGTACACATGCAAGGCAAGACACCCCCCAGCACTGTGGGCCCAGCTGGGAGACTCATGAGGCCACAGGAACTCACTTGCCCCTGCTCCCAAGTCAAGGGGGTCTCACTGCCACCTTGGAAATCCTAAGAGAAAGCAGGTCCTTGACTTACTGATCTGCAAGTCCTCCTCCTGACTTCAGTACTGACAGAGAAGCAAAACTCTTTCCTGATGGAGGAGGCAGCACCTCCACCCCTCCTCTAATCAGCTTCACCTTGGCACACAGCACTGTCCTCTCCAGCTTGGGTTTGATCTAACACATTTATTTAGCAGTCAGGTCCCCAAGGCAGAGCTCACATCTTTTTTTTTTTTTTTTTTTTTTTTTTTTTTTTTTTTTTTTTTTTTTTTTTTTTTTTCTTTTTTTTCAGTCTCAAACAGGTTTGAGGAGTCAGTGCTTAACAAATTAATAATAAAGTGATGTAGCCTTGGAAAATGGACTTCTCCCACCCCCAGGAAAGGGGCTGTGTCTCCCAATTACTCCAAAGGGCACCGCTTTAGACCTTGCTGAGCGAGTGGTATTTAGCTGCAGCCGCCTTTTAATGGGAATGATGTGATCCTGCAAGGGCTGCAGTCAAGTGTGTCACAACTGAAGATATCCCCACACTGTGTGGTGAGAGGGCAGGGAGGAGGAGGGACGGCAGCCAGCGCTCTTAGCAGAGGTGCTTCTCAGCAGCCGTCCCCAACCTGAGCTCTGCCATCCTACCCCAAGTTGCCCACTAGGCTCAGCATCTCTCGGCTGTGAAAAGCATTCAGGAGATTTGAGGCGGAGGCTGGCAAATATTTGCCAAGGATTCTTCCAAATCTCCAAGCCTGCCACACGCTTCCTGCAAATTTGTTTGCTGATCGTGGTCCTTGTGCTAATTTGCAAATGGAGAGCGAAGAAGAGACGTCTGTGCTGCGTAGGGTAAGGTGGGCAAGGAGAATGCTGCTCCACGGGGAAGACAACTCCAGATGACCCCAAACGAGGGCTCCATAATTAACAGTTGCAGCTCTGGAGCACAGAAGGGGTTCATGCTCAGATCCTGATGCTGGCAGAGGAACTGTAGAATCATAGAGGGGGTTGGGTTAGAAGGGACCTTAAAGATCGCCTAGTTCCAAGCCCCCTGCCAGGGACATCTTTCATTAGCAAAGGTTGCTCAAGGTTTCATTCAACCTGGTCTTCAACACCTCCAGGGAGGGCACATCCACTGCCTCCCTGGGCAACCTGTGTCAGTGTCTCATCACCCTCGCTGTGAAGAATTTCCTTCTACTACCAGATCTAAACCTGCCCTCTTCCAGCTTCCAGTGATCTCTTGGCGAAGGCAGCACTAGGGATGCTGCTGGGCAAAGCAAGAGCTGCATGTCAGCAGCACCTCTGAGCTATCTGGGTGGAAATTTCTCCAGTCCCAGCTCCCTAAATGGGTGTGCTGTAAAGGGATGGTGGGAATGCCTCCTTCTCCCCTTCCCCATTTCCCTGGCTTACCCCACAGAAGTTCTCACCACAGTCTCTCCCCTGGCTTCTCCTCTGATCTTGGCATCTTACCAAGCTCCAGCCCAGGCTGAGCACGCTGCTAATTAACTGTGCTAATTAATCACAGTTTCCATTGTTTATTCTTTTGTTCTCTCACAAACACCCGTGCTGCCCAGCATGCTAAGCTGCCACGGCATTCACAAAGTGCCAGTCAAGCTGGTGGAGCTGGCCCTGGGGAACATGGGGCACTGACCACCTGAGGCTGCTGCCACCACTGCGGGGGCACGGAGCAGGCTGGAGCACACATGTCACCACCCCAGGTCCCACCTGTGGCCACCTGCCTCACAATCTGGCTGTCTTCCTCTCTCCAGCCACGGGGGTGGCTGGCTGGCCCTTCATCAGTTGCCCCCTGAGGGAGACAGCCCATCCTTGCTCCCAGGAGTGGCCCTAGCACACAAGCAGCCACTTGCCTGCCCTGGCTAAGTCCCTCATGTGCCCAAATCCTGCCTTTGTGCTCACCAGAGAATTATGCACCCCTGATAATCTCTGGAAAGTTCCCTCAGCCAAGGTAGGCAGTGGAAGATCTCCTCTTCCCCAAGGCAGCCCTGGCACCCTGGGTGCACAGGGGGCAGGAAGAAATCCCAGCTTTGCCTGCTTGCTGGTGCTGGCAGATTGTGCTGGGGATGAACGTGACAGACCATAACCTCTCTGCCTCCTCCCTTTTGTCAGGGCTTTGTTTAACCAGGTATTTTTACAAAGCCACTGAGAGGAGAGAAAAGAGGTGTTAGTCCTAGGGAGCCTATGCTGTTAAAAACAGAGAAAGCCAAGTCTGGAGCCCAGCAGAGGCCAAGGTTTCCAGGCTTTGACACAGCTGACAAGCTGGAGCACAATGAGAAAATACGCACACAGAAATAGCCAGGCAGGATAAAGGATTTACTGCCTCTTTCACAGAAAAGAAAAGAATAAGCTTAAACACTCCATTTAGGAGCAAGGGGGGGGGAAAAAAAATGATCTGCAGGAAGAATATTTGAGCAGCAGGATTACGAGGAGGTGAAGACAAACCAAATCCTGCCTGCCCTGGGTGCAGGAGGGCATGGTGCTGCAGCAGGGCAGCAGCATCCCCAGAGAGCTTCTCACCAAGCCTCCCCTAATCCTCAGCAGCACCAAGCAGTGAGCACACAGCAACATGCCAGGTCCCACCTCAGATCCATCTTGCCTGTCCCCTCCTGCCCTGCCCTGCCCTGGGTCAAAGCCCACATTCTGGCTCAGCCAGCTGTGATGCCAACATCTGCATGCTCTCCTGCCTGGAGCATTTCTCCTGGACTGCTCCTGGCAGTGAGATCACCCTCTTGGTTCAAATCCCTCTTCAGGATCCATGGCCCCAGTGCCACCCACACCAGCTAATGATGCTGGAATTTTCTGGCTTTGAGACAGGCTTTTCCATGATGGGAAGGCTCCAGGCTCTTGGATGCCCTCTGTTTCATGAGGAAGTTGTCTCGGCAGCACCGTGGGACCATGGCTGAGGAGGCTTGATGCATGGAGAGCCAAGAGCTTCAGTGAACAGCTCCCTCCTACCATTTCCTCAGGTTTGTTCTTGCTAAGAAGGAAGTTCTGAGTTCCCTGAAAGTTTCTTCCAACTTGTGATGAAAGAGAAACTCTCTAGAGGGAGAGACAGGAACCCAGTTTCTCTGATGAAAGTACTGCAGTGGGATTTTTTGGGTTTCTTTTCCTTTTGAATCATGCCAGCCGGAACAGAGCATTGCAACCAGACAGCAGAAGGTCTTACCCTTTCCATGGCAGGAGACCAAGTTTCCCAGCTGGAGACTGGGATAGAACCCATCCCTGGTCCTGCTGAGAAGCAAGTTAAAAGCCAAAGCCATCATTTCTGGGCCGAAACAGTAAAAGCTTCACAAACCTACTCATCCTCCAGCCTAGAAGTGCCAGAGCAGCTCAGACCACATCTCTGAAACTCCCAGATGGCCAGGAGCTGCTGGTGGATCATTTAGTCCATTGCTCCCCCAGAGAATGCTGTGCCTGAAGTGTACCCAACAGCTATGGTCAAGCCTGGCCTTCAACATCTTCAGCAAAGCCAACTCTACAACTTTCCTTGGCAGCTTAGGCACAGCTTAATTGCCCTGATAGTCACGCACTGAGAGATTTCTGTACAAAGCAGCTGATTTCTCAGCAGCAACAAATACTTGGGAAAGCTTCTCTCTGGCAAACTCTCTCTATTGTTCATCTCTTTCACATAAAACGTTCCTAATGAAGAGGGAAAGAAGGAGCTTGGCTTCTTTCAAAACAATTTGAAATATTATATTAAAACCACGCACTGAGTGTTGACATATTTAGTGCGTTGCTTTATAAAGCAAATTGGCCGAGCTCCTTTAGAGCTTGACACCATTAACTGGGAGGATACCACTGCAAGAAGCCTGACTCTGGGGAGCTATGGAGCACCTCAGAGGAACCAGATGGCTCTGACGCTGTCTTTGGTGGGAGCTGAAAGCCACCAACATCAACCAGCCCATGAAGGGAGAGAGGTACAAGCACCACTCAACAGGTGAACGCAAGCAGTATAGAAGGTTTCAGACTGCTGAATTCTCCCTGCCTAACCCCCCAGCTCCTCATCTTAGGTATCTCCAAAGGTCTGTGGCATGCAGATTTAAACTGGATGTTAGGAGCATGTTCTTTACCATGAGGGTAGTGGATCACTGGAAGAGGTTCCTCAAAGAGGTAGTTGAGGCCCCATCCCTGGAGATATTCAAAGTGAGGCTCCACAGGGCTTCGGGCAGCCTGATCTACTTGAGGATGCCCCTGCTGACTGCTGAGGAAGTTGGACTGGGTGACTCTTGGAGGTCCCTTCCTACCAAAACCATTCTACCATTCTGTGTCCCACACCAGACTCTCCCAGTGATGGGCACCCACATTGTGAGAGCCAACCCTGATATTCCCCTCACCACTTGAAGCCCAGTCCCTTGGAAAAAGGCAGAAAGTGTCAGCTCAGTAGATTTTTCAGCTGGACACACCTGGGTTCTTCTCCATTTGAAAGCAGAAAGACAATATGCTCTCAGTGTGAGCACATGAAAAGCCAAGCACTCAAATCACCACAACCCTACAATTTTTGTCCAAACTTCAAAGAAAAATGTGTTCAGCAATACAGCCTCTAGGACTCAGAGTCCCCAGACCTCAGCACTTCCCACTGCAAGCACAAGGTTCAGCCCCCAGGTCAGGTGGCTGCCTGCAGAGGCCATCTGAGTTTCTCTCCGGGGTCCCTACAGAGCACCTGTCCCCGCCCCTGCATCTTTGAAGTGCTCCAGGCTCGACTGCAACAACATTTTCCAGTCGTTAAACTGATGCTCAGAAAACAGACAGACATAGAAAAAGCTTTCATTACAAGGCTGGTCTGTGTCCAAGAGCAGCCATGGGGCCAGGCTAAGATAGGCAACGGTGCCTTAACAGCCTCTTGCTGGAGGCTGGCATGAGGGATGGCTCTCCGTGGACTCGTGGTCTGTGTCAGCTCCACATTCTTTTTGCAGGAGCAGGGGCAGGAGAAATGAGCAGGATTTCTGGCACACTGGCTCTCCTCCAGGGACCAAAAGCTTTGATACTGACAAAGCCACTGCACTCTGTCCTGCTGTGAGAGTGTCCAGCTGAGACACTTGAGTGCTTCTGGAGATGCTGCTGGCCTTGGCAGGGACATTCCAAGGGTGACCAGCATCCCCCCTCCAGCAGGGGAAGCACAGAGAAGGGAGGAACATCCATGGAGCATGTTTATGTGCATTTACCTGCCACCTATCTCCATCTGCAGGGTAGGTCACTGACACAAGGTCCTGATTCCTCAGGACAGGTTAGTGCAGAACCAAAGAGCATGGCACAGCCAACTGCTGCCCCATTCCATGATGCAACTAAAGCCCCTCAAACCAGGGCACAGAAGTGCCGGTGTGCCCCAAGCCCTCTGACCTTCATTAACTCAGGACTGCAAGCCCTCTGAGAAGATCCAGCAATGTTTCATCACTTCCACCCTCTCCAGATCCCCTTGGGTTTATGAGCACCAGCAAATGGGTGGTGATCTCTCCCTGCAACGAGATCCAATGAGGAAGAGGCATCACAACAGATCAAAGCGACCCAGGGCTCCACCTCATTTGTATTCCCCTCCAGCCACAGCTTTCAACATGGCTGAAGAAGGCAAGGCAAGACAAGGCCTACAGAGAATGCCTAAAGATTATTTCTCTCAGATTCCAATTTATTTTCCATCATTAATGCTTTTGAAAGCCCAGCACGTCCTGCAAACAGAAAGAGCATGTTAAATGTGTGGGCGGTGGAGCTGCAAAAGCGAGACGAGCACATGCCTGGCACAGGTACCCAGCCAGCCGGGTAGATGTGGCACCAGCAGGCACCCCACTCACAGCACGGCCAAGGGGAGGGCCGTGGTGCCAGAAAGCAGCACCCTTGCCCGGCAGAAGCTGCAAGTTATCCCTCACAGAGTAGCTCCCCACTGGAGCTTCACCCCACAGTGCTGGGAAAGCTGAGGTGCCGCAAGCCAAGGCACTGAGCACAGCACCGTGGCAGAGGCAATGTGGCGCTGGGTGGGGAGGGGAGGATACAGCTTGCATGAAGGATGAGAGGAGCTGGAGTCTTCTGTAATGTAGAGAAAATTGCTTTCACCAACTATCTGCAGTTTTAAAGCAATTACATTTGGGGGGAAGCTGAGAGCATATCTGAGTGCTGCACACATGGCGGGTGCCTTTTAAAATGCAAGAACTGAGGAAGGGGGAAAAAAAAACAAAACAAAATCAACCCAGAAAGTGCCTTTTAAAAAAAGAAAAACAAAACAGATTTGATGCAGTAGGTACCGAGAGGATAAAATATTAATAACGTAGGGAAGGGATGGATCTTGGAGGCAGCCAGGCAACGGGACAACTGGGAGCTCAGGAGAGGAGCCCAGGCAGTGCAGTCCCATTGATGGTCTCCTTCCCCTGGAGCATGGGAAATCCTCCACGGGAAGCCCTGATGAAGCAGCAGCTGAGATCTGCCTGGCCCAGCAGAAACAGGATTTGCCTTAATTAAAATTCCATCTTGGAGCAGGAGGGATGGTTACAAGCAAAGAGCTGCTGCAGCGCCAGCATCGGGGTCAGGCCTCGCTGGGTTTAAACACCCTCGGGAACACGCTGCCCTCAGATGAAATACGGAGCTGCCTTCATACTTCCAGTCACCGACCTGCAGGCGAGTCCAAAACTCAGGGAGCACCCCAGCACCTCCCAGTGAAGGCCTTTGTTGGGATCACATTTACACTGGGAGTCAACGGCTTTATTTGGCCCTAGATAAGAAGCTCCTTCGAGCTGTAACAAATCCTTCTGATCTCCTTCCCCGACGAGCTGTCACCCTTCACCACCGTTTTCCCTCATCTAATTGGCCAGGATTAGGAAGGATCCCAGGCCATAAGCACATCTTCTCTAATTACCAAGGTGGCAGGGGCCGAGCTGCCCTGATGGCTGGTGCGGCTGCACCGAGTCCTGCCGGCACTGCTGAGACAGCCAATTTACCAGGCGGGTGTCGCTTTTGCTTTCTGGCCACGTGTCCTCCCCTCATCTTTATCTGCTCTGGGGACAGGTGTGGGAAGCGGAGACGTGGCACCCGCGGCTGCTGGTGACAGAGCCCCTTTTCAAAGGATGCTGCTCCGCTGTTATTACCAACTCTCGCCAAGTGGAATTGAGACATGAAGTAGATTTGTGCCCAAGATAATGGCGTTTATTAGACAAGCTATTGAGGAGAAAACAAAAGCTAACAGTGGAGAGCCACTAAGAGCAACGTTTAAAGAGAATTCATCAAGAATACAAAGAGGAGCGGTGTTAATAGTTGGTGCTTCCCTTCAAGGATTAGAAACCTTGAGCGGTCCCTTAACAATGCTGGCAGAATGAAGGTTAGTGTTGCTCAGCATGAGGTGACCAACAGCACAAAGGTGTCCACAGCCTCCAACAAAGCCTCATTCAACTCCTTCCCTCATGGCCAGATCTGGCTGGGCATCTCTGCCCCATGGTGGCAGCCCTCAGCTCACCCACAGCCCTTCTTCTTGCTTATATCGAGCGCCCTGTGACACTTCCAGCATACAATACCCACCCCATACTCTCTAGGCACAAGGATCCCATACTCCAGAGTGAAGATCCTGGGACAGCTGCTCCAGTCCCTGTTGTTGCACCTCATAGCATGACCACACCAGGCTGGGGAGGGAAGGATAGTTTAGCCTCTGCATCCCCTTGGAATGCCTTGAAAATCAGCAATCCATCCAGATTTTCCCATTGGAGACTATTCTCTTCTCTCCTTATCAAAGGAGGTGTGTTCCTGCCAAATCTTTTAACTAAAATTTTAAAAAAAAAAAAAAAATCAATTTTTAATGGGAAAAAATAATCTCACATAGCATCTTCCCTTGCATTCTGGCTCACCACCAGCCAGCCTGAAACCCACAGTAAGATTAGCTGGAGCCTGGCACAGTGCTTACACTCTGAGCCCCAGCAAAGGTTTTTGGGGAAACACAGCAGAGGTAATGGCTGCTAAACAGTTGTTGGCCTAAGTCCTTGGCAACTTCTTTTTTTCATATTTCCAGCCCAGGTAAACAACATAGCCCCCAAATCCCTAGCCTCAAGGCCAGCACATGAGGATAGCTGCTTTCACACCCTGACCTCTTCTTCCCAACCCTCCTCTTCTTCTCTGGGATGATGCCCAAGGGCCAGGCTGGGGCAGGAGCCAGCAGTGCAGGGTGACGTAGAGGAGAGCAAGCAAAGGTGGGAGCACAAGGGCAGCCCTGCAGACCAGCAGCTCCTGAGAAATTTATTGCTAGTGACACGTTGTCAAAGTGAGATGTGCCTCCTTAGTCAGAGCTGAAGCAAATGAAAGGGCTCCTTAGCCAATTGAAAAAAAAACAAAACAAAACTCAGGGATGCTCCACAAGGCTTTACCATCTCTCCTTCAGCCCCGCTGGCAAGTGGGAAACCAAGGCAAGATGTAGCACAGATCCGAGTCACAGCTTCTCCCCTTCACCGAGATGGTGAATTCCCCATTGGTAGCAAGTGGCAGTGGCCAGGAGCAGCCAGCAACCATCACACAGCTAGGCTGGATCCAGCACAGCCAGCTGGAAAAACAGAGAGCTCAAGGAGCCACGCCTGATACTCAGAGAGTTTGAAAATGAGAGGTTTGGTTTCACAGCTCCTGGAGCGTTTTGGTTCCCAACTCGTGAAACAGAGCTCATTGACTCTCCTGAGTGGCATTCTCAGCTTAAAAATACCTATTTTTAAAATACTTTTCTTTTTTAAATGACGTGGGTTTCCTTTGTGGGTTAAGTTGAGCAGGCACATGCCTTTTCCTCTTGGTTTGTTGTGGGGTTTTTTGCTTTTCCTTTTTTTTTTTAACTCCCAAGATTTATCAGCCTTTGGTGCAGCAAGCAATACAACTTTTATCTGGCTTGGCAGCCATGCTAACCCTCTGGAGTTTTACATTGCCCTCCTCCACCCCAGCCTCCTCACACTATAGGGGAGTCCCTGGCCATCAGCAGCCTGGGGTGAGCCAGTCCCAGCCACCAGACATGCAGCAGGTTGATGGATAAGTGGTGCTCACAAGCAGCTCTGACTTCAGGCATGCCCAGGAACACATGGGCAAAGCCTCCCAGCACTTGCGGGAGGGGAAAGGTGAACACAGGCAAAGCATGCAGAGGGGCCATTCTGATGCCAGCATTTTGATGCCAGGAGAGCATTGACTTCTCTGTCTCAAGACAACCTGAAAATCTGTCCCCTCTGCTCCTACCCAGGCCCTACTCTGGCCACCCAGCCAGGGCACAGCAGCTGTGGGGACAAATTACCATTCTTGTCAGGGCCAGCTGAGGGGCTCCCTGGGCACACAGATACCTGCTTTCCCTTCCATGCCCCTGGCCCAACACCAGACAGGCTGGGCCCAGCCCAGCAGCTTTTCCCAGAATTAAACAATAAACAAGGAGCTGTCGCTGCTTTCCCTTACACTTGCAGTTCCTTATTAATCCCCACAGCAGACACAAAGAGGGGGAGGAAACAAAACACAATTAACCTCAAAGGGATGCTTTCTGGTTAAAGGTACGAACGGATGCTAAAAGGAGACAAAGGAGCCCAAGAAAACGCATGGCAGAAGGAGTGGGGAGCGGCCCACGAGCCCTGGCAAAGGAGGGAAGAGCAGTAGGGGTCCTGCCAGCCATGCCCAGGAATCATCACTGGCACCCAGGAACCATCAGCTTCATGGGAAGGCTGCAGGGTGGCTTTGGCTGCACCATCCTGCCCCCCTTACAGGACCTGTCACTCTGGCCAGGGCTCCCAGAGGAGAGGCTCCTCCTCACCACCAGCACATACACCCACTCCCTCCTCCCATCATGTCCCCAGAGCTGGGCAGGTCGGTGGCTCCTGCAGCAAGGAGTGGGGTGCAGCACAGCAGGCCCAGGGGATTGATTGAGAGCAGCAAAACCCCAATCATTCACCTGGATATGGGCCAGGACACTGCAAATAACCCCCTGTGCCCAGTGAGTGATGCTGCACGACGCTGGTTTAATGAGAAATGGCCATTTGAAGCTCTCACCGGCAGATTCCTTTCTTTCTTCCCACTGTAGCTGCTTCCCATACGGTGCATCCAGCTAATTAATTACAGAGCACAATCCAATCAGCCAGACCATCCTATTGCAGTTAAAGGCGTTTAAGAGATAATGCCATGAAACTCCAGATGGACTGGCCTGACCCCAGCCTTCAACACCGACGAGGTACTCAGGAGCTGTCACTGCTCCCACCAACATCCCATCTCCAAATATGCTGAAAAATCACTTCAGACGCTTTCAATGCTCCCTGTGTGCCGAGTTTCTGAGTCTCTGGTGACTTTAATGAGACTTGTGCTGTCCCCTTCCACTCACACTTTGCCCCGGGGCAACCCAGGCTTGTTGCTGCCTGCAGAGCACACACCACACAAGTGCAGATGAAGGAAATGCCACCTGCCTTATTTCTGCCTGCTCCAAGTTTGTTTTTGCCATGGCAGAAGGACAGATTTGAAGGCCAGATGCCAGTCTGTCTTCTCCTCACTGCTGTCAACACATGCCCCACATATGGTCAGCTGTGGCAGAGGCTGCCTCAAGGTGTTGCACAACACTGATGCTGATATGCCAGGGCAGCCTGATCGCTTCCCACCTTGCCGTACATTTCTGTTCTACTTCCCTGATGCTGCTCCAAGAACTGAGAGGTGATGGCTGCTGCTCAGCAGCAGAGTCTGGCCTTGCTGGAGGCAGGCTTTGATGGCAAGTGAAGGCGGAAGTGTAGCTAAAACAATGGGATGCTGGACAGACAGCCCCTTTACATTTATAACTCTTGACACTGATGTGCTGATATTCATATGGGATGTTCTCAGCTTTGCAAGGATTGCTTAAATCTCCTTCCCGGGCTAGAAGTGTGGGATTTCAACCAAAACCCCAAGTGCTGAGGAGGTAGAAGTTATCAGACTCCTTTGACAAACATGGAGGCTTGCATTAGCTCCGCTTGTGTGGCCCTCCCAGTGTCCCTGGCAAGGGGTTCATTCAGTGGGTACCCCTAGTATCTCACACAGAGCTTTTTCCTTATACACACCCATCTGAGGCCCAATCCTGACCATGCATCACCCTGCTAGCTCCCAAGCTGCTCACTGCAATGGTATTAAACAAAACAAACCAAACTCTGGCACCAGATCCTGAGTGCCCCTGAAAATCTCAGAGCATTTCCATTGCTGTGTGCCAGCTGCACTCCCAGCCGCCTTCTGCACGATGATGAAAGCAGCTGATTCTGTGATTTACTGATCCTACCCTTAGTTAATTTTGTCTACCTGGGGTGAGGATAAGCTCTTGGATTTGCAAACATTTTGAGGATTGTAGTTTTAATTCCCGTCCCCCCCGCCACCTCGACACTCCCCTTATTGTGTACACCAAAAGCTCGTAACGCCTTGATCCAAAGCCCAAAGTCAAGGCAGGGGATATACATCAAGTCTAAATATGTTCTTGTAACAGGTGGCATCAAAAGCTTGTTGCAGTTGAAATGAGTGAGGGTTCTGCTCTCATTTGGTCCTGCTCAACCTCCAAGGAGAGGTGAAGAAGAGTCCTCACTCAAACCTCCAAAGTGACTTTCATCAGAGACTTAAGCAACACAGCAAATGTGGCAGGGGACATAAAGCCTCTTCTCAGAGCTGTCTTCAGCCAAGTAACCCTTGGCCTGCTATTCAGCTATCTTGCACCAGAACTAACACTGTGCAGGCCACAGTGTTCAGCACCAGGAGCATCAACAAGATTTGCATCCAAGCAACCACCTACCAGCTTTTCTAACGCAGATATGTGAAGGAGGGCTGTGACTCTGTCGGGGCTGGAGCACGGCTGGATGCAGGCAGCTGTGTTCACCCAGCACAAATGGAAAGGGGACATCTAATAAATGGGTCTTCCTGAAAACACCATGCCTGAGCATCTACAAAATTCAGCCTCTCACGAGGACGTTTTCTGAACATCTCCTTGCAGCATTAGCAACTAGCAAGAGAAGCCAGAACTGACAGTGGTTGGTATGAAGGAGACAGGACCAACCCCAGACCTCTAACACGAGCTGCTGTGACATGCCGGTGGGAACTGCACAAGGGTTATCTTGTCCCGTTCAGCACTGAAATGAAATGCAGCTAAGTCGTTATCTTGGACCCTAAACCAAGGACCATAACTACAATCACAACACAACACCACAGCTTCATCCAGAAAAGCAACAGCACCAGCTCCTCATATGCACATCCCCTCCAACAAGCCAGCGGGGATGGGACACATTTGCTTTCAAACATCTGTCCTATGCACACCTGGGAATGCTGAGGAACAAGGGCAGAGGAGAGCTCAGCACACCTGGATGAACCATTAGATAAAATATTATTCCCTTTTTTTCTCCTGCTGCTGCATCCCAGACTCACACATTAGAGGGTCTGGCCGCAGAGAGGCCTTTTTTCGTGGTAGCAATATGTCCACAGTGGGATGGCACAGCTGGAGGACCGTATGGAGGAACTGCTGCTCTCCAAAACAAATCCAGCTCCAGGGGCCAACGAGCATGGCACAGGCAGGACAGGAGACAAGGAGACAGATGCTCCATGCATCCCAGCACAGCAGCCCTGGCAGGGTGGGGACATCCCCTGTAGGTGCTGTGCTCCCCTGATGCAGCTATCTGGAGAGGGAAGAGGTTTTTCCTCATGGAGCCAGAGAAACTAAAATCTTCAAATGCTTATCTCGAGAGCTCCTGTAAAGCAAATCAGGAATTTTGGCAGGTGGAAGGAGAAGAAGCTGTTCAATAAACCCTGAGGCCATACCACCTTACATGCATAGAAGACAGCTCCAAAGTGCCCTGGTTCTGGAGGCAATTCACTGATTCTTGGCTCTCCAGGTACCCCACACAACAGGGCACATCTCCTGGTGGTTCCACAAGGACTCCCTTGGGAATTGACTGAAAAGATAAGCAGAAATGTGGCAATGCTTGATGAACATCAGCCCTTCAGAGGATGGCACTGTCCTGAGGTTAGGCTACTAGCCCAGAGCACTCGCTCTGCACCAAGCTCCCAGAGCAACATACCAAATAAAGTTCTTAGCCTTCAGCTTCCATCTTGCCTTTGCCACAGCTGTAGCAACAGGACTGCTGCTGGAGCCTGCACTGTCCCGTTTCTGCACCCTGATACGAACCCTTCCTAGGAGCCACCAATTAAACCACTGAACTGCTTGCAGCTCAGCCTCCCATGCATGAAAACGTCCTGTTATTTCGCACCTGCCAAGAGCTGTGTCCCAGCAGATTTATCTTGAACTGACACTGAGGATAATTAAACCCCTCTCTCTCCTCGGTTAGCAGTGCAGCAGATAAAAGGAGAGCCCGAGGCTCTCCGATCGCTGTTGCAATAGGTTGATCCTGTACAAGTCAAGGAACACGAGATGAGACTCAGTTTCTCAACAGAGACATGGACGGGGGAGCAGGGGGGGCAGCTTTGTAATTTGCCCTAATTTGGCAGGGAAGCTGAGCAAAATGTAAGACTCATGCAGGCAGCTTCCCTAGCAGGGCAGATCAGATGATGAATGGAGGGCTGAGATTGGATCGAGCCTCCCTTATTGCTAAACCTGAGCTATCATTGAGCCTTGGTCCCTAGAGGTCCAACCACGATGGTCCAGGCACCCTGTTCCCCTCCTCCAAGCTGCCCAAGGCAGGGACTGGCTCCCATTGCATGTACCACTACTGTCAGCACTGGGTGCCAGTTATCCCCTGGAGTCAGCCCAAAGTTGGCTGGTTTTGGGGAGTGGGTGGCAAGGTGGGCACGCAGCCAGCCTGCCCGCAGCCCCGCGACAACCTCTGCCCGTCTCCCGTGCGTGCTGCCTGAGGTTACTGGATGCATCGAACCTCAAAGCCGAGCTTCGATCGCGGCGGGTTTGAGGTTGGCTCTGAGCAGCTGCCATCACTCCGGGGCTGGGCCTCCAGCAGCTTGGGCACTGGGCTGACAGCTGGCGGTGTCGAAAGCCTGGTGACCCTCACCTTCCTGCCCCAGGGAGCCTTCGGGGGACCCTTCCTTGCGATGGAACCTGGTCTCACTTTGCCGAGCGACGCTCTGAGGAGCTCCAAGTCTCCAGGGAGCTTCTCCCCGCTTCCCCGGAGGGATGGAAATCAGCACACGCACCCCGCAGATCGCCATCCCCAGACCAGTTACCTCCGAAGGTTCGGGCGACGGTCGGGCGAGACGCGCCGCTCTGCAGCTGGATTCGGCTCCGCGGGGCTCGGCGCATCCTCCGCCGTTCGATCGGGTTCCTTCGCCCCGTTTTCCCGCTTTTCTCTCCGTTTAGCTCCGCTCTCCTCCGCTACCGCTGTCCCCCGACCCCGCTCCAACGGCAGCGGCGGGGGCGAGCGCATACCCCGGGGTTTACGGCTGCAGCCGGTTTTAGGGCTCCGGGCTCGCAGCCGCGGTACCGGGAACCTCCCGCCGCAGCAGCAGCAGCAGCAGCAGCAGCAGCAGCAGCCGCCGCCGCCGTACCGAAGTGCCCCGCCCGCCTCCCGCCCTCCTCCCTTCCCTCCGCGCCCAGCCCGGCGACAAATCACGGCTGGGATTGCTTTAAAGGCAGAGAGCTCGGATAAGCACCCTAGGTAGGGGGTTGCTGCTTAATACTCACCCCCACCACCCTCCAGGGTTGTTGCACACCATCCCCTCCGCCAGCCTCCGTTGGGTGCCGGGTGTGTGATGTGGCTGAGTCCCGACAGCTCAGTGCACTGATGGCTGTCATTGAAGCTATCGGTGCTTTGAGCTGTCGGAGCTCAGTCATGTCCACCAGAACACTGAGAGACTGCTCCCACTGCAACCTAGCAAACAACCCAAGGTGAGCATAAAATCCTGGATTCCCAAGGGAAAAAAGAGATGGGGCAGGTTATCTGCTGCCCTGCACCTTCCCAGCAAACCTCAGTACTGCTCCAGTCAGAAGACACTAAGCCAAGCTGTCCCCAGGGCAACACCAGCAGCCTGTGCCTTGCTGGAGGGAGCTTTCCAAGGGAAATTTTATCCATATGGTACCTTAGGATAATCTGAAGGAAGCCATAGCCTTGATTGGTGCTAAAAGTCCTGCCTGGAGATTATGGGCTCCAGCTATGGCTATGCAGGGCTTGGCAACCCCATCTTGCCCATGGTGGAAGATCCTCTCCTCACTCCTCACTGCACTCCATGCCCAAACAACCCCCATGGCCTTGCAAGAGCATCCTCAACAATTTCTCTGCAAGACTAACCTACCCAATCTCCTGTCCACATGCCTCTACACCCATCACGGGCCACCCAGTGCAGGAGCTATGCCAGAGTCCCCTCCTTGAGCAGCTCTTGCCCTCCCTGCAGCCCTCCTTTTATCCATAAAACCCATTGCTACAGGGTGTTTGGGCTGCTCTGTTGCAAATTTGCAGGACGATTGAACTGTTCACCACTCTGTTTCTGGATCTAAGTTTATCCCCTGTCTGAGTTTGCCTTGTCCCTTCCCAGGACTGGAGGGAGAGGAGTCACCAGGGGTCTAGGCTTCCTTCCCACAAGCTAAGCTTTGAGTCCACTTCCCAAAGCTGCCACCCTGCCATGCTCTTCCTTCAGATACCATCAGATATTCTCATTCTTTCTTGCCAACACTATCTTCATCCTTATTCAAGCGAGAGCCCTTGCTGGTCTGTGGGTTTTAATGAAAGCTGGAATTCTCACACTGTTATCTTTGCTTGTCTTGCTGGAATGAAACTCTGCGTTGGGCAAGGTTTTGTAGAACAGCCCTGGCTGGGCAGCCCATGGATGGGAACACAGCCCCTGCCCCACAGCACCCACTGCGCCCTGCCTCAGGGAAACTGTAGAGAGGGCAGGCAGAGCTGGGAGCAGGCAGAGGTACCAACAGCTCACTCAGAGGTGCAGAGCTGAAAGCAGGGCACTCTGCTCAGGCACCGCTGCCCAGCCCCGGGCTGCAGCAGCAGTGTGGGCAGCGTCCCTGCGCGCCTCGGGCCGCCACGCCGATGCTGGCTGCCTTCAATCTCGCTTTCTCACCATCTGTACCAGAGCCGGGCGTTCTTATGACCTTTGAGGCTCCATCCAGTGGTCGCTTCCGTCAGATGCTTTTGTGTCTTACTGTGATCCCGGGCACTGTGCCAGACTCAAAACGTGCTGAAGGCGGGGAATGTCTCTCCTCCCGTTTCAGGAGGGAGATGCAGCATCCTGGAAAACCCTGCCCAAGTGCCAGAATTGGGCCTAGAATGATTCCTATCCCGTTAACGCTGAGCTAAGTGAGAAAGAAAAACTCACCTGATAGGAGGATTGTAAAGTAATTACTGCATAATGTTAGTAATGATCCTATTCCAGCTCTGCTTATTATTACAACAAGCTTTGCTCTAGTCCACCATGATGTGCTGCATAAAGCAGCTATCTCCTGAATCTGATTTCCTGTTTGGAGATGATCTCTAGCTGAGAAATTACCTGCTCTCAAAACTGATTAGAGTCCTCATCAGCACATTCTTCACCCATCCTTTAGGCAGGCCCTAGAATATACAAGGAATTCAGAATTATTTTGTGCAGGAGCTAAAGTCTGGAGCTGGTGGCCCAGCTGTGTGCCATTTCCAGAGAGGCTCCAGAAAAGCAGTAATGGCAGCAGGCCACTGGCCAAAATCTGGGTGCTGTGATCTGCCTCACTCAGGTGAGGGCAGATGCTCCTGTGGTACCTTTCCTGCTGGTGGTCAGAACTGTCTGCCCCTGGCTCATGACCCCTTCTACCCTTGAACACTTTGGTGAGCTGTCCCAATCCCTAGGGACCTGCCAGCCCCCCCAGCACAGAGAGGTTGATGTTAGCTGTCCCTTCCCTTGGAAACTGGGGCCCTCAAGGGGTGCCAGCCCCTCACAACGTGCCCAACATCCTGGAAGGAACCTGCAGTGAACAGGACCCTGCTGACTCAGGCCCCTGCAGTTGCAGGCAACTGGCTTTCTGCTCTCTTCACACAGTGGTCCAGCTCCATTTGGAAAGCAATGAGGGATTTTTCCTCCTCTCCTTCCCATGGCTAAAAACTGTCTCTCAGCTCCCACGGTTAAAAATTGTCTCCTAATTTCCAGCCTGCATTAGCCAGTTTAAACCCATTTGTTCTTGTGCCAGCACAGTCTTTTAGCTTAAATGGTTCCTTTCGGTACCTGGTGTTTACTTGCTTGATATATTTATGGAGAGCAATCACATCCCTGCTTTGCCTTCCGTTTGCTGGGCTAAACAAGCCAAGTGCTTTCAGTCTCATCTCGTAAGGCAGGCTCTCCATTCCCTCCATCATGCTAACAGCCCTCTTCCACACGTGAATTCATCTTGCTGGAATAGTGGCCACTGCACCTCTGTGCTTCAAATAGCAGCTCTCAGTTCCCGGCACAGCCACCGGTGCCCACTCTACCTCCATTGATACCACCCTGAAGCAGGTGACCACAGCTCCAAGCACTTATGCTAGCCTTCCCCATGTCAAATTGTCACCTTAATGAGGCGATGCTGGCAGGAAACCTTGTCTTGTGCCTGCTGAATGTGCCTGCCCAGCTGTTGGCCATCCCAACCTGCTGCCAGCTCTTGCCTTCCCCTCTGGCCGACAGCCAGGGGGTTGGGTGCTCCTGCATGCCGAAGAGGGCTGGTGTCCCTCCTCTCTGCTGCACTGCAGTGCTGTCCACGCAGAGCTCTCCCGGGGGGGGTGGGGTATAAACATCCACAGCCTTAAATGAAACTCAGCAGAGGACTCACAGACTCATCCCACTAAACACAAGAGGGAGATGGTATCACCATGCTCTGATGGTCACTAATAACTTTACCTCTCCTGTGCTACTCTCAGCAGAGATAAACCTCCAGTGTCTGATGAGCCAGAACAGAAATATCCACTGGCTCTCTGTTCTCTTCTATTTTTGCTGCAAGCTGGTTAACCCTGAAATCCAATTACTGCTCATTATTCAGTGGAACTTGCCTCTTATCAAATGGACACATTGCGTGGCCACTCTGCTGACTCCAGCTGCTAATGGAGCTGCAAATTACTCCTGCCATGCTGATGGGTCCATAGGTGTAAGCCTGGGGGTATTGCTCCAGCAATCCTCATGCACAAGGGGCTCCAGGATGCTCCTACCCCTGCACTCCTTTCCCAGGCTGCCCGTCGCCGTACACTGGCCAAAGGCTAATGCAACCAGAAGCCTCATGGAGCTGCAGGCTGGGCTCTCAAGGTTGCTGTGGCATGTCATAGAGTCATAAAGTCATAGAATCACAGAATCTTTTTGGTTGGAAAGGACTTCCAAGATCATCAAGTCCAACCATGGACCTGACAGCACTGTGGCCACTAAACCATGTCCCTAAGTGCCACATCTACAGGTTGTTTGAAAACCTCCATGGATGATGACTCCACCACCTGCCTGGGCAGCCTGATCCAATGCCTGACCACCCCTGCAGGACATAATGTTTGCTAAACTCCTAAACTTCCCCTGGCACAATTTGAGGCCATTTCCTCTTGTTCTGTCACTTGATACTAGAAGAGACTGACCCAGGCCTGGCTCCAATTTCCTTTCAGGGAGCCGTGGAGAGCAAGAAGGCCTCTCCTCAGCCTCCTTTTCTCCAGACTAAAGAACCCCACTTCCCTCAGCTGCTCCTCATCAAACCTGTTCTCCAGACCCTTTACCAGCTTCTTTGCCCTTCTCTGGACATGCTTCAAGACTCCAGTGTCCTTCATGCAGTGAGGGGCCCGAAAACTGAACAAGGTATCCTTGCCCTTTAGCCCAGCATTGTGCCTGCAGCCACCCTGCCCAGCTACCCACGGGTGCCACGGGCTGGTTCTGCTCCACAGCACAGGCTGAGCTCGTCTGCGGGCTGCTCGGAGGAGCCGCACAGGCTGAGCCTGCGACAAGCAACCTTTCAACTCGGGGGATTATTGTGCGCAGTGTGAAATGCAGGGGGCTGATCCCAGCGTGCTGTGGATTAGCCTGGGAAGCTCCAAGTGCCGGAGAGGCTGGTTCCCGGCGCTAGCACGGGAAGCGGGCACGCAGCCAAGCTCCTGCGCTGCCTCATTCACATTCGGCGCTGAATTCAGCAGGTGGGGAAAGGGGCGGGGG